>JACCGJ010018645.1:0-23673 GCA_013407085.1 Atriophallophorus winterbourni | reverse complement strand
GTGTAATTTCGGGGGATGTGAGCAACACATTACTTTGATCATCCATTAGCGCCTTGAGTGCATGACCACGAGTCACTATGTGATTCTGTGTTTGAGCACCGTGAACAGTGACGTTCAAGTATAACCATGACAGAAGTACTCTGCTATCGTGAGAGTTCATCTCTGCTGAGGTCTATATCCATACCTTCTGTCACGTGACCTTCAATGATATCTCAAGGCCAATCACTCAGAACTCAGAAAATTTTATGGTAGGAAAAGCAGTAAGCTTAACAATAACCGAAGGATGACAAGGTATATGGAATGAAAATATATAAAATCTCTTAAAAATCAACAGGGACAGTCACATACCGCATGGTTCGTCATAAACTCATCGAGTTGGGAAGCGAAAACCTCAACAGATTCCAAGCGTGATTTCTTCAGGCAAAATGCGAACGGGGCCACGCATTTAGTAGTTGTCTTTCATTTATCTAGATTTAAGTCTACAGAACTTGCAGAGATTTTTGAATGAGGTTTGGTGGAAATATGTACCAACATTAACTGCAATTTCTATTTTTTACATGCGTCCAGGTTTGACTTTCAGAGAGCGAATGTTATAACTAAATCTACACGATTTTACCCAACGGAAGTAAAGAGTGACCTCCTGTGGTATTCAAATCCTGCATTCTGTAAACCATCACCCTAAACACTGCTAAAAGCCAAATTGAAGCTTACTAGAACACGAACACATCAAAGGCCGGAAGCATTCGCATTCTCGATTGGATATTCGTCGTAATTGTTTCGCGGTAAGAATTTGTTTCCATGGAACATTTTGCTGATGAAATCACACGCGTGGAAAATTGTTCGAGGTTTTCGCTTCCCACTCGATGCGTTTATGACGAGCCATGCGGTATGTGACTTGTCCTTATTGATGTTTGGAAGATTTTATATTTTTACTGATAGAATCGCCATCCTATGGTTATTGTTAAAGTTTAACTTGCTTTTCTACCCATAAAACGTTTTGAGTTCTGAGAAATTCGTCAAGTATCTTGGCGTCACTATAACCGACAACTTTTCTTGAACTAATCTTCTCAGTTCTGCACTTACTAAATTTCGCGGGCTTTCTGTCTACACGATACGTCTCCAATCTCTTGGATTTGAACCTCATTTTGTATATTACCTCAATATTTTGTACCGTTAGCTAGCTATATCCCCAGCATTTCTGTGAAACGATGTATAAAAACTTTATATAGAATATTTTTGAATACTTGAATAACAGGTATGGGCCGCTTGAAATGTTGAATTTTCGAATGCAACCAAGCACCTCGGTATAGCCTAACCCTGTTTAAACGCACAACGTGGGCTAACAATTCTTTCACCGAGAAATTCATTTACATGTAAATAAAACATTTGCTTCTCCTCAACAAAGTATTCCAAACGTTATCATGAGTGGATCACAGCAAAGCACATCCTACCGCCTAGCAATTCTTCGAAATTCTGAATTGTTTTCAAGTCAAACAAACGCCTCAACTGAAAATACTCCTTTCGCTATTTACTAAAAATGAATTTTATTGATCGGGTCAGATAATTATCGATCGCAGCGGACGATAGGTAGCCTCATGACAAATAATCAATCGACTGGGCGTCAGTGAATGAAATATTCGCTCACTCGGAGCAGCGCGGCATTTCTGACGGGTGTGTACTTGAGTGGCCGTAATCAATTTTCCCTCCTATCGGATATGTTTATTTGTGGTACATTAAAACAAAAATTTATTTGGCTTACGAGAAATCAAGGATTTCGGTGACAGCTTTGAATGAGGTTTGTTGGAAACTTATGTCAACAATAACAGCGATTTTTGTCTTTTTCACATCAGTCGAGGGCATGAAAAGTTGACAGTGTCGGAAATCACATGCAGTCTATTAGAATGTGACACGCACCAACGTTGTCTGCGAAGGATTGCTCACGTTCGGTGGCAACACCACGTTTGCAACTCTGAGGTCAGGCGCCGCGTCTTAGGAAACAACGGCACTAACCTTCAGACCGACGTCGCCTCCGCTGTTTGGGGCACGTCCTGCGCATGAAACCAGAACGCTTACCACGTCGAGTGCTTTGTGCGTCAGCTGGTACAGACTGTTCAAAGAGAGCCTAATTCCAGCGAGATTTGTCACAATAGATCAAAGTTTTATGTGATGCAATCCGAGATTCAGGTGCAACAGTCTCTCGGGAAGATTCTTGGTTCAGGAATGCGTAACTCATATGAGTTTGCATGGGGTTTATCGACTGTACAGTGAGGGAATGTGCAGTGTATTCTCGGTGAGGGTTTATCATGAGTTTTTGAGCGATACGAAAACGCCTTTCTAGGGCACAACACAAGATCGAAAACAAACCCTTAATAAAGGAAGGTAGGATAACATATGAAGACGATTGGAGTGACACGCATTTTTGAAAAGATGGAGAGATGGTAACCTTAGTCGCTGTCGAAAGAAAAGCACTTCGTCAAGGTCAGTGAAAAAACCCTGCGTGGTGAGGGAACGAAATCGAAGTGTCAAAGAGGATAGCTATTTTGAGGTGAATGTTGTGGTTACATGAAACCCTGATAGAAGATACGCATACGTTTTTCCCTTGTAATGTGAGTAATAAGCGCCTTTGGCGGATTGGCATTATCTGGTGTTGTGGTATTCGTGTTAGACAGATTGACCTCAATGGTGTATCCGTGAAACACTAGGGTTTGCTTGGTTGACGGCACCCAGTCACCTACGAGTTCCTCCACTTCTGCAATAGCACGACAACATCGCTAACTATTGTCTTACAAATAAAAAGGTTCAAGTCACAGCTCAGTAGGGTCTGCATAGCGAAAAACAATATTAAGAATTAAAGACTTGTTTCCTGAATACAACTTGCTTTCCAACATGGGGAGAAAACCCTGAGGAAAAACCTGGAACAGAGTCCGGTAGATGGTTAGTTGGTGCGCACCACCTTTTTCTGGCAACTCCCTGCTGCATTGCACTTGGTTGTGCAAAGGCTAGAGAAGCTGACTCGAACAAACGCCGAGTGGTGCTGGGGACGCCGCTTTGTATCCAAATTCCCAAGAATCTTCATTGTAGCTGACTCATCCTCCAGGATGAGATAGTCACACACAAGTCAAGTCAGTCGCTAAGGCACTCATCGTTAGTGGTTATCTCTGACTCTCAAAGCACAACGCTGTTCAAGTTGATGTTGTAGACGAGTGGTTTGAATTATGTCAGGTCGAATCACGCTCCGGTCGTAACCTCTACTAACCTGTTGACCAATAAAAAGCGAACAGCCGATCCAACCTAGGACTCACTCAAAATCGTTATTTGTATGCAATACCGTCACATAAACCCCCCACGCATAACCGGTTTTAGGCTGTTTGGACTCATCTGGTAGGGACAGTAGAATCCAGATCCACGTGGCTTGAAACAGTGTAGAAATGGTAAAGAAAGTCTCAAGTTGCAAACCAATGCCTGTACGACCAACCTGTTCAATCACATGTGCCCCGACACACGTACACGATGATGGTATGCACATGGACTTGAACTTAAACCCCACGAGCGGTTTCGTGCTGTTAGCATCAAGAAACAGTCCACTTGTGAATTGCCTTCCGAATCACATCCCGAGAAAAAGAGGCATCAACCGGTCTGGGTAACGTCAATCTGTCGAAGCGATTATTGCGAATTTGACGAGGGGCAAGATACACACTCAACTTCCATAGACAGATATATATGCACGGTATGGAAGTACAAGCCTGATCCAGACTAAGTGCCGCACTGACATAGACTGCACGTGGGCTAAGATACTGTCAGGTTGCCCAGGCAGTGTCAAGCAAGGGATGGCAAGCGGCTTGCAGGCAGGATGGCGTTAACTGAGTCTGTTAGACTTTCCTTATCGACGAATCAGAGGAGACCTTATCTTACTTTACAAAACATTCCATACCACGAACCACCCCTTACAGGATTTATTCACGCGAAGGGATACGAGAAATTATCGGACCCATGGATATATGCTGGTGTTATCCCAATCCCACCTAAACTGTAAAGAAAGGTTATTGTCTTCTCTGCCATGTCTGCATTACTTGAAAATGTTACCTTCAACGTTGCTCACGCCACAAGCGGTATGCTTTAAAAACAAAATTCCACGACTTTTATTGCAGTATTCGTTTCCAGAAAACGTATATACGGTTTAATCTATTTTTCTTATATTGTTATACACTTAAATTTTAATCCCTTATCTTCTTCTTATTTGATAGACGACAGGGGGTCAAGCCCTTGTACGCCGCATCTCTTTATATCAGCAACATAGTCCCAGGGGAACTCAGTTGAAGAAAACCTGTACATGTTGTTGTCGCTTCGCCGTGCTTACAGGAAACACCTTAGCCAAAAGTACTAGATTGGTTTTCAGAGCTCGCCTGAGATAACCCCTTCCGGAAAAGGCGCATCCACAAAGTTAACAATCTTGTTGAGAGCGTGAATCCCTGTGGTAGGCGAATGTCATCGCTTTTGAAGCTTTAGAGCATGGCCCCCAGGTTCTTGCGTCCGTCACGAGAGGGAAAAACTCGCGCAGATCGTCACATCAGCTCCGAGTAATATGCGACGAGTAGCAGCAGGTCGTAGCGCACACGCCGAATTACGCGGACATGAGGTTGAGCGTTGGAACTCTCTCCACATAAGGAAGTGATTTCAATCCTTGTACTCGTTTCGTCGCCCGCCTTTTATGTTCAACCACATGTAGAACCAATGATCATGAGCCAAAATGCTCATTTGCATACATTTCCATCACCTACGTTTTCAAATATATATATTAACTGAACAACATCCTGGGTAGCATTCAGTCTTCATTTCAACTTTGCATGATAAGTGTTCAGTTTGATGTGGGCAAAGTGTTAGAGAGCTCGTGAACTGCACTCTGGACAGTGTCAAGCAAGGGATGACATGCAGCTCGCAAAAAACTACCCTCCAAGAAATACAAGACAGCCGTTACACAGCCACGATAATCCCGATTGCTAGAGAATTTCAACAAAATGGTTCTAACGAAAACTTCTCAGAGAGATAGGGACTGATGGCAGATGTCAGCAGCAGTGAAAGAGGCGTAATTCGTCGATCGAATGAACTCAGGATCGAACAGAACCGATTGGTACTATATCAATTAAACTCGAATTGACCACCTACATGGATGCATATTTGACTCCGTTGTGAATGGGAAATTCAACTATACTATGCCGCACAAGCCTGAAGACCTTGGCTCCAAAAGGACATCTTACTTCTGGATCGCATATACCGGAGAGGTACTAAGCTTGTCATTGTACTCGAAAATATGCCATTCGCCGGGCGACTCAGACGACTGGAGCACAAAGGAGAATGCGAGGTGATTTCATCCTCGCATACAAAATACTCACTACTGTTTCCCACCCCCTGGACGTATTATTCCACCTTCGAACTTCTAGCTACAGCCGTGGCCATGGTTGCAAGTTGGAAATACCACATTCCAAACGGAACTGCCGCAGGTATTTTTATTCCGTGCTTTGTTTGGAATTCTCTACCTGCCGATTGGGTAAGCTCAAACAGTTTATCTATATTCAAATCGAAACTTGACGATTATATCAGAGCTAATCCGAATTTTGCCACCAACTATTAATAAACTATCATCGTCCCATTGATTTTGATTTCCTTTATACATACATATACATTTGTACCTATAGTTCCACTCTATGGTTATTGTAAAGTTAATTGCTTTTTCAACCATAAATCTTGAAACGGATCTGTGTGCGTTCGATTCTGTTATGTGGGAACTAAACTTCTGATCAATCAGTGTTCTTTGTGGGATTCGAGGGTGATCATTTATTCTTCCAGTGTGTTCGATGAATTATGTAGTAGATGTCTTGGCTCATTTTAAGCCTAAGGATATTGCTCTCTTCGATAAAATTTATCACACAACACTAAGTTAGTGATGGATCTTCGCAATATTCCGTAGGTTGCAAGATTGTGAAGTGTGTGACTTTATCCAAAGGAGGAGGAAGGCGGTTCCAAAGGTTGTCATAGGCGGGGGTGTCAGTGGGGATAAGCTACCACTGTTTATAAAATGCTCCCATATGGCGCGCGTATCAAATAGCCTCTGACAACCAAGTTCAGCTTTTGGCCTGCACGAGTGGCTCCCCGATACCGGTGGAACTGCTTCTACCAACAGGAGATGGAGAGATGGCGAGAGACTGGCGATTGAAAACCAGTTTGCTTCGGGCAGATGTATCTCGTTAGCCTGGGAGGGCATTTCATCTAGGGGAAAGAAAACCCTGATTTTAAACCTCCCCTGCCCGGCCGGATACCAGATCGCGGGAAAGGCTTCGGGAGTACACCCTGAGGAAAACCCTGGAACAGAGTCTGGTAGACAGTTAGTTGGTGTACACCACCTCTTTCTGGCAACTCCCTGCTGCCTTGCAAGTCGTGCTTGGTTGTGCAAAGGCTATATAAACTGACTCGAACAAACGCCGAGTAGTGCTGGGGACGCCGCTTCGTACCCAAATTCCCGAGAATCTTCATTGCATCCGACTCATCCTCCAGGAGGAGATAGTCGCACACAAATACAAGTACAAGGAGGAAGGTGCGATATGTTTCTTACCTATAACATTGGGTCTACCACAGTACAACTATTGAGACATTTGTTTCAAGAGTGTGCTGTGAAAGTGACACGCGGACATACCTTATCCCTCTCCCTCTACAGTTTTCCTATTGATTGTTGGTACAATTTTTTGCCGGACTTGCTATATTTTCCCCCGAATTCCCCATCTCCTCTGGCAAACACTTCGTGCATGGCGGTGTTTAAAGCGATATGGGACTTATCTATGCAAACGAAAGAGTCGTACATTATATACTATTATTTTTCACATTTTAATTCATACCGTAATCTTGTGGTATTGTAAAATGTTCACTTTTAACCTTGATCTTTAGCGTAATAAATGTTTAACTCCGTCGCAATAACACGGCTTATCATCCCGTAACCCACAGTCAGCTGGACTTGATCAACCCTGAAATATTAACCTCCTCCAAACGTTTATACATTCCCACGGCGAGCATTTCGTATTTTTATTTATTTAAGAAAACAGATCGACGAGCATTTCTTTTTGCTATGATGTCACAAATCAGCTAACGCCCCATCGTAAAAAAAACGGTCAAAAACGTCGGGAGAACGTTAGGTGAGGAGAACAATAGACCCACTTGTCTCTTCCCAATGACCTTGATCGAACGGATGGGGAAATCAACTGCCATTGGGCGTGGTCTGTGTGTGTGTTTGTCTGTGAACAATAATCAACGGGAGTTGGCATAGATTGCCCCGATGCGGGTGCAATTTTAACCAATCAGAGGATTTCATCGATCGGGTGAATAGTTAGATGTCGAGTGTATCATTAGTGCTCGAGCGCTACTCAGCACTGACTCTTGTTGAACGTTAAAGAACTCGCTAATGCGGGAGTGTATCTGGATTCAGGATCTTGAATTTTGTTTAACTGAATCAACAGATCGGATAACGTTGGACAACGCCATACTTGAATTTATTAGTTCGCTCATTGGAGAAATGTTCAAAGCTAGGTTGGCATTCTAATAAACGATGGAGTTATAGATAATAACAACCTCTTGGAAGAGGTAAATGATGGCATACAAGGTTATTTTGCTGTTTCTTCCTGTCAGCGACAAACAGCGGAAAACCGATTGTAGAATGTAAGTGAGGGGGCTGTGAGCAACAGAATACTTTGGACATTTGAAGCTGATTGTAAGAGTAATGTAGACAGCCAACCGTCACATCGCATAGACAGCTAAATACCCTAACTAGTAACCCTTCCAAAGTCGGCTCAGCCATCTTCCGGGCTTGGGTCGCAGAGATCATATATCGCACTGCTTAGTTACGCTTCATAATATGTCTCGAAACCGTGTTCAATGGCGATCTCGCAATAAGCATCTACTTGAATTATTTGCTTAATCTTGTATGGTGTCAAGCGGAGTGATGAGAAACGCTTGTTAGGATGCATGACAGTAAAAGCCGCAAGGATATTGTCGGGATGATGTCGCTCTGCCTGTTCACGAAACACGATTGAACGCTTCTTTCATTGGAGGTGTACGCATCTCGCCACAGTTCTCTCAGACGGTTTAAGGCGTTCCGTGTTTTTCGAAATTGGGCGTAAACCGAGACAGATATTTGATTCTGTTTCACTGTCAACTCATATCGAACGGGGAAAACATGATGTAGTTAATTTAGTCATTTAGGAAAATACGACTTTCCCATGTTTAAAAAAATCGAAGAGCTTGAAAGCAATCCATATCTTTACGGGCGTTTTCTGCGCTTACAATATTCAACATGAAAATGTCACTGTTGAGAGTTTTTGTTTTTGTGTGGATGGTGGATGAGTCGGCTTTACCGAAGAGTCTTGGGAATTTGGGTACAAAGCGGCGTCCTCAGCACCACTCGGCGTTTAATCGAGTCAGCTTCTCTAGCCTTTGCACAACCAAGTGCGACCTGCAAGGTAGCAGGGAGCTGCCAGAAAGTGATCATGTGCACCAACTAACGGTCTACCAGACTCTGTTCCAGGTTTTTCCTCAGGGTTTTCTTGCGAAGCCTTTCCCGCGATCGGGTATCACGCAAGGCAGCGGAGAGTGGACGCATAAAGAAGGAATGCTGTAAAATTAGTTCTGAAATTGGGGATTTTACTTCAAGGTCGATGAGCTTCGCAGTGAGAGAGGGTTTGTAACAAGTTGAACACGACCTTGGTTGTGAACCCTTAGTAGGCAGATAAAGCGGTCGGTTCCCAATAAGGAAGCATCAACTCTGTCCTAGATACCGTAGAACTATTCTGCTAGTGCAATGCCTTGAAGGGTAGAGGGTGGTGGGCGGTTAAATGCCTTCTCAAACAGCTTACTCGAAAGCTACACGGTGCTTATTTCAATTAGTCTAACCCGTAAGATAGCCTTCCGAAACATGTACGCTGATCCCAAACCTTGAGTTATTAACCCGAAGTTGTACGTCAAACTAAGTTAGCAGAAGCATCAGATATTCATTTCCCGTACGAGGTTAATCCCGATCACATAGCAGATGAACCCCTATTATCGAGTAATTCATAAAAACAAAACACAGTCATCAAGTGTACGAAGGTCACAATATTTACCCAATTATCAACAGCCAATGAAATCGGGTGAACACAACTTGACCTTGATACACCAATTTGATTGGTTAAATTCATACTTCAGCAGCTCACAATCGCATGACCGATGTTCAAGCATTCAAAGTACTGCGTGAGGCAAGGAGCAAACGACAGATGGAAAGTGAGTAAGCCTCAAATCGTAGTGTGTATGATGTGAAGAGCTTTCCAATTAAGCCAATCGATCTGACGAACCAGTCACATGACGAAAAATGGCGCAAATGTGCATAATGGGTGGGGAGTGAATTCGGGACAAATACCAGTTCCGAAAGCGATTCATAAAGCTTTCGTGCAACGAAATAATTCTCGGTTAATGCGCATATCTGAGGGTGGAGTACATACCACAGTGACATACCGATGAAACGGAAGCACCGAGTATTTATTTTTTCATTCAATCTGTTCAACTTGAACAGGGAGTGGAATAAGTTCACGCCCATTTCCAAATGCGATAATTAACAACACGCCAACACGATTAGGGAAGCTTGGTTGATTGGACGACTCCCGTATCCCTGTTGAGTACTTGTCACTCACTTCGGTAGCCAATAGCTGGATGAGCACTGCTCATATATGAACGAAATTCTCGTGCCCAGCATGATATGATATCGATTAGTTTAGAGAGCGAGAAGCGAAAATTCAAGGTAGTTGGGTTCTCTACGAAACACCCGGTTTAGGCGTCGACCAAGAATCACTCGAATAATCGGTCGATTAACAGTTCGGAGCCATTCTAATTAAGGTCTATCTTAAACTGATTGCGAAATGGCGACTGTGATACATATGCTCAGGCAGATCATGAAAGAACAATGGCTAAATATGCGAGACTCATGAAAAACGCTTTGCGTCAATGGGAACAGTCAACATTGCATCTCATAAGTCATTCAAGTATTCAACTCATTTAAGCGAATTTCAACTTGGCATAACGAAAATGTAAGAATCAATGTATTGTGGTGCTCACATCCCCATCCCTTACACACCACTACCGGTTTCTGGCTGTTTGCCATCATCAGGTGGAGACAGTAAGATCAGGTTCAGTGAGCACATTTGCGCAGGTCGACATCATGACTTTCAAGGTCACAACTAGCGAAACTTGCGTAGATCACGTGAAAGTTTTCTTTAATCATAGACCGATAAATCTCATTTCAGATATTTACGATGGCATTCGACAGAGCGTGGCAATACCGGAATGGATATAGATGTGAATAAATCTCGGAGAAAACGGAATCAGGAAATTAAGCGCATGCGGATCCTGATCTCACTGTCCTTACCTGATGCGTGCAAACAGGACGAAACCGGTCGTGGGGTGTGTGATGGAGATGCATGCAAATGAGCTTTTATATACATGGTCATGGGTTCAAACCTGTCTAAGTGAGTGTACGCTCATGTGATTGAACATGTCGGTCGTACCAGCCTTACCCAACAGTGGCATACAAGCGCTACTTGTTAACCATTCCTCCACTGTTTCAATCGCATGCGGATCCTGATCTTTATGTCCTTACCTGATGAGTGCAAACAGCATGAAACCGATCGTGGGGTGTGTGAGAGATGAAAATGAATGCAAATGAGCTTTTTTATTCATGGTCATGGGTTTTAAACCCAGTCTACATGAGTGGGGGCTCATGTGATTGAACAGGTTGGTCTACCAACCTTACCCAACAGTGTCATACAAGCGCAACTTGAATACAAATGAGCTTTTTCGAATCAGGAGATGTTTTGATCATGCGGACATTTGAATAACCTTCGTGGGATTTATCTATGTGATGGAAATGCACGGAAATACGGATTTTCTTCCAAGCTAACGGGTTTAACCCCATCCGTACGTATGTAAGCACATGTCATTGAACGGGATGGTCGTGCTAACCTTACCAGATAGTTACTTCAAAGTTCATACCATGTGTTCCATCTCTTTACTGATCGAATTGTCTCTACTTGATGAATATAAACAACACAAAATCGACCGTGATATGCGTCTGTTGGAAATTCATCCTTCTAAATGGTCGATTATAAACGTGCCCCGAAGTATGTTGTGATTTCTCCGAGGCGTTTTCGGACGTGTACAAGCAATGTGTAAGTTAAATCATTTTACGATAGACAGTACTAAAGTTATATGTAAAACCTCTGTGATATTCCAGTGCATTTAAAACAAAATAAACAAAAATTTACAGGGCCTATTCACGCGAAGGGATATGATAAATGATCGCACCCAGAAATATGTGGTGGTGGTGGTACCCCATTACCGCCTGAACTGTAGAAGGTATTTTTATTCTGTCCGTGTCTGTTTTACTTGGAACAGTTTACCTTCAACCTTGTTGCTCACTCCACTAGCTTGCATGACTTTAAAACGAAATTAGACTAATTTTTATTGAATTATTCGTCTCTCGAATACTTAAATACTGTTTAAGCTAATTGCTTATCTGGTTTTTGATACATTTTTTAAATTTCTACTGTCCTATGGTTATTGTTAAGCTCGTTGCTTTTAAGACCATTAAAACCCTTGAATTACCAATTCCAGTGAATATCAAGCACTGATCATAGATTCAGCCCTAGCTGAACACCTGCTGGACACAGGTCACAGCGTTGATCTTGATAACGTAGAAGTGATAAAGCGGGGGGTAAAACCGCACACGGAACGACTTCACGCTGAGGCGGTTGAGATAACAAAGGCTAGTAATAAAGCGGTCATCAAGTTGGATGGGAGCTGATATCTGCACAATCTACCGCCGGGTTCTGCAGCGGATAAATATTAACCTGCTGATCCCTAGTGTGCGCACCGATTACGCAATCGAGCTAATCTGTCAGTGGATTTCATTTACACCTGCTACGAGCAAAACAACTAAGGGTGGTAGTGTATCAGTTGATTTTATTCTCACCTATCTTAACAAGCAAAGCGCCCACCATGGCCTGTGCAGGTCTTGGCCAGCTTAGGATTGTTCAGGTGAATGCAATTTCAACCTGACACCCTTGGTCTGACAAAGCTTCCGTGTTAGAATCGGAACGCATCCAGCAAGCTGCTCTAACCGACTCGTTAAGGAAGGCTGCATTTGAAACCATAATTGAATTATTATCTTTGCCACACAAATTATTTTGAAGTACCTTACACCATTAAAACACGCAGTCTAACGAACATCCCGTGTTCAAGAGTTCTACCACTGTTTATCCTGAGATGCTTTTGAAATGCAAGATATTAAATATAGTGAGTCCGGTTATGGTTATCTAAAAGTAAATCAGAAATATCAAATGTCAGAAGTGAAACATTACCCAAAACCACTCTAACAGATTGGATAGGAATTTTTTTCAAATATATGAAAATATTCGAAAGAATATTCGCTGCATGGTCCTGGTGTAACATATAGCCAAATCTTGGTGAGATGCATCATAATGAACAACTGGAATCAGTCCAACACTCTCTGACCTTGAATGACCTAGAAAATCGTATCTGATTGGTCAAAATTGCGCCACAACATCGAACATCAAAGAATACTACACAGATAATACCGTGTTATATTTTACTCAGCTTGATGTGAAACTACGCTGGATTCTCACTACCATTTACCCTCATATCTGTACGATCTGACAATACATCAGCCCATGTGCATTCGATGACTGTGCGGATCTTTGCGTGACCCCAGGTTTGTAATTTCATACGTAGATGCCTTCAAGAATTCTAATTGCTTTTATTGTTTCACGTCGCAAAAGTGTCCACTCTAACGCGTTGAATGAACGATTAGGGCGGAACACGGATGGATAGCGTGCAACAAGGCATACGTTGAGATGGGCGGGTCACAAACATAAAACAGTTTCAACGGGGGGATCAAACAAAAGGCGCGTTGTTTGTGTGTATCGAATCGACGCAACCGATGAGATGAGATAAGCAGGGTACGTGATACACATTTCAAATGAATCTGCCGCTAAAGTGTACTGATTCGTGGCAATATTTGAATTAATCGAGTGGCAGAAATGACCGACGAAAGCAGGCATCCGAGTGAGGAAACCATCGTGAAGATTACAAGGGTTGAAATATCCTCCACAGAGTGTGTTCACCTTACTGTGAGAGCGCCGTCTACGCGTGTTGAGTCATGTGTACAGAATGAAAAATGGTCGCACTCCAAAACATCTACTCTATGGTGAGTTGAAATCAGGAAGTCGACCGCACTTGCAGTAGAAAGACGTTTGCAAAAGAGATGTGAAATCGATCGGTATTGACCCTACGAGTTGGGCAAAACTTGCTCTTGACTGCTCACATTAGAGGCTGGTGTCCCCGCGACGAGATATGGCAATGACTAGTTACGTTTCAGGATATGTCCCGAAACCGTGTTCAATGGCGGTCTTGCACTAAGCATCTTCTTGGAGTGTTTGTTTAACCTTGTATGTTGTCAAGCGGAGTGACGAGAAAAGCTTGTTATGATGCATGCAGTGAAAGCCGCAAGGAAGCTGCCATGCTGATGTCGCTCTACTCGTTCACAAACTTGTTTGAATGCATGTTCCATTCGAGGTGTAGGCACCTCTTCCCAGTTTGTTTGTGCTTACTCTTCTATAGAATCCGTAGCTATTTAAGCCCAACCCTTCCCCATCTTTTATGATTTTACTTCTTCATTGTTTTGTGGCAGTTAAGCATTCGGTACGCGCTACCGGTGTAATGCTGTTTGTGATGATGATGATGATGCAGATCACGTCGTCGGCATGCAACTGACATCCGTCGACCGAGTACTACGTATCGTGGTGTGCCAGAAGGACTGTAACTCCTGAATCGGACTGTTTAGTCTGCTGGAACACAAAGCTGACGCGCTAGTGAGGTACATCCATGGTCAACAACAACAACCCATTCCCCGAGACAAGCTTTCGTCTCCATTTTCATTAGCACAAGGCGGGAAGGCTGATAATTCACTCAATAGTATGGCATGTAGGAATCCAGTTTACACGTGAGTGTGATAGAAAGTTTGGGTTGAGCACATCTTCCTAGGGTTAGGGTCCCTAGGCGTTAGGGATCGTGAATTTCAAAGGTTGAAGTACAAGACATGAACACTAGAGCCAGTAATTTCACGACATTTTGAAGATAATTCATCTTTAGCATTGTTATAAATAAATCACAAGTCTGGTTCTACACAAAGTACAGCAAAGAAATAGATTGCATGTGGGCTGAGATACTCTCAAGTTGCCTAGGCCTAGACAAACATGAGAAAAGGAAGGAAGATGGCATTGTTCTGCGTGTAGCTTAGTACCGGTAGACAATCAATGTCATACGACTGTTACTGCTCGGTACACATGTACCGCAATTGAACTTTGAACATCAAAACATTTGCAGTTTAGTTTACATGATGATGAACCGAGAATCACTATAACCAACCGAAACCTAATGTACCCTATCAGCAAGAACCATGGTTGAATGAATCCTTGCTATAAACGATTGTTTACAAAATTATGCCTACATGCAAACCTTAAAGTTTGAACTCGAGGAGATGAAGCAAAGGACCCAACGTTAATCGCCTTTCAATCTTCCAGATCCTAATCGATATTTGGGGAAAAGGATTTATTGAGCATTTTCAGAGGTAAGTTGGATGAGTTCGAACATTGGTGTCAAGGATAATCTTGGGCGTCCGATATACTGACCCGGTGTCTAACGCTGATGGTTTGAATGGGATGCGAAGGAATACCACGGCTTCCCGATTATATCAAACAACAAAAAACGGTAAGAATTCGGTCGCATACCCGTAAAAGAGACCCAAAGCTCACGAAACGTCTACTTGATGCTAAATCCTCCCGTACTTTGAGACGGCATCAGTGTGGTCAAGTTAACAGCTTGCTACCTAATGTGGACGGAGACTGCGTAACGTCTGTGACGTTAGAAGGTGAAAACACGAAAGAATAACAATCTACAACTATCTCGGCGAGCGGAAAGACGCTCACGAGCTGGCGTGATTGCAGACATCAATGGAGCCGACTAATTCACGCGTAGAGCAAGCCAGTAGAATCAGAATACGCGATTGGATTTCTCATACCACTACACTTTATCACACCATACAATACGATTCGAAAAAGAATATTTCTCAGGACTATCGAGTTGCACCGTTTTCCTTCATCGATGAGATCTTCCTTCAGTAGCTGAAAGCAGCTCAGTCCTATGCTCACTCACTCAGCCCTCTCCGTGCCGGGTGGCACATGAGGCGAAGACAACTTCACGCCAGTGGTTCCGGTCTGTCGCTGCTTCCGTTGCCGTCTGCACCTTCAATCCTTGTGCATGTAGTTCGCGTTCCAACGTTCGCGCCAAGTTTCGTTGGGCCGTCCCCTTTTCGTTTACCTTGCGGACGCCAGTGAATGGCTACCTTCGTATGCGAACTGGGATCCATCCTGCATACATGACCGAGCCACGGATCTGTTGTCTTCGTTTCCGTAGCAATGTAGGTTTTACGGGATAGGGTTGCTAGCCCTAAGCCCGACCCTCCTCCTTTCTCAGACGGGCTTGGGACCGTCCTTGGCGGAGTTTTAGTCCTATGCACGCTCAACAAATTCCGAGGGCTTTTATAGTGCATTTCCACTCTCACTCCCACTCTACCTCACAGTTAAAGAACGCTTTTCTATTCGTCAAATTTTTTCACATTCGGTCCAAGACGATAAAAATGTATGCTTAATTAAAGCATCCGTATTTAATCGTATCCTACGTGTACAGTCCATATTTTGCCGTCACATTGTAGACCATTTGGTGTTCAAAAACTAAAATACATTAGTTTTATCTTCACACAGAGCTTGAAGCTTCATCCGAGACGAGCATTCAAGTGGGACAACCACCCAAAGAAGCTCAAAACCCCGAAGAATCATCGGTCTTGACAACTGTAGAAATTTCGATTGCATGGCGCGTTTTAAACCTGGTCAATTTCATTTTGTGATGCACGATGATTTTGTAATCTAGCACACCACCGCGCTAATTGAAGATGCTTTATCTTACACGAAAACTGTTCTGAAGGATGATTTGCAATTAATAAAGAGCCTTATCCACTGTTGTGTCGTGATTGTCTGAATGCGGGTAACCAGAGAAAAAGTCACTTGATTCTCAAACGGCCTCAAAACCTGGTGACGTTTTGTCAAGCGACGATTTCGTGCGTTTTCGCATTACTTTACTTTACTTTGTGCGACTATCTCCTCCTGGAGGATGAGTCGGCTTCAATGAAGATTCTTGGGAATTTGGGTACAAAGCGGCGTCCCCAGCACCACTCGGCGTTTGTCGCGTCAGCTTCATCGGCCTTGCAAAACCAAGTGCGACATGGCCGGGCAGCAGGGCAGTTGCCTGAAAGATGTGGTCTACACAGACTCTGATTCCAGGTTTTTCCTCAGGGTTTTCTCCCGAAGCCTTTTCCGCGATCGGGTATCCCACAAGGCAGCGGAGGTTTAAAATCAGGGTTTTCCTTCCCTTAGATGAAATGCCCTCCGTGGCTAACGAACTACATCTGCCCGAATCAAACTGGTTTTCAGGCGCCAGTCACTCACCCGCATTCGATGAATAAAACAAAGAGGGTTGACATAAAGAATCAAAGAGGGGAGAGCTAACGCACAGAAGTTGTAGGAACCTAATGGCATTTGAAAAGGTAAATGGCTGACCTAACTTTGGCAACCGGGAGGCGGGATGTTATTTTCTCATCATTTCGGTTAAGTTCGTCAGTTGGTGCTGAACTCAAAAATTTCTGTGTATTTTCTAGTGAAAAGGGTACAACCGATGACATTCGATGCAAAATCAATCGTAGCACCTCACGTGAGTCACACTCAATTGTCGAGCGAGTACGAAACTCCTAGGAAGTCATCCATTCCAACGTGTTTACTCAGTAATCACAAAACTCGCGAGAATGACGATCTTGACTGTTGATCGCAGATCACGCCGCCGGCTTGCAACTGATACCGATCTATAGAGTATTGTCTATCGCTGCGAGCACCGCAGGAGAGATTGTTCCATCCGGATCGGACTGTTTAGTCATTTGAAAAGATGTGGAACATGAAAAAATCATGCGATTGTGATGTACATTTATGGTCGACATCGACCGAAGGAGGCCAACAAGAGGATAGCAATCAATCAAATGCAGTTATTATGCATATGAGAAAGCATAGAACACACGCTAATCTTATATAGGCAAATCCCGTTAATACAACACTTTTCCCAACACGTCACCTCGATTTGATTTGTCAATGGAATACACTAAGTCTCGTTTGACTGACCTTGAAATATTGCGTATCGATCGATGTTGTTCATCTGCTCTTGTATTCGACAATACTGCTGTCACACGAACCGTTATTAGGCAGCTCTTCCGAATCACAAGGTATTATGAGTTTGCGTTTGTTGTCTTCGGTTGTCTCGGTGATGCCTGATGTTGTGTTGTATCGGAGTGTTCCAAAGGTTGTCATAGCTGGGGGTGGCAGTGGGGATAAGCTTCCACTGTTTATAAAATGCTTCATATGGCACACGTCTTAAATAGACTCTGACAACCAAGTCCAGCTCGAGTCTGCACGAGTGACCCCCCTGAGCCCGGCGGAACTGCTTCTATCAAAATGAGAAGGGACGAGGGCGAGTGACTGACGCCTGCAAACTAGTTTGCCTCGGGCAGATGGAGCTCGTTAGCCTAGGAGGACATTTCATCTAAGGGAAGGAAAACCCTGATTTTAAACCTCCGCTGCCTTGAGAGATACCTGATCGCAGGAAAGGCTTCGGGAGAAAACCCTGAGGAAACATCTGGAGCAGAGTCTGGTAGACGGTTACTTGGTGCACACCACCTCTTTCTGGCAACTCCCTGCTACCTTGCAGGTCGCACTTGGTTGTGCAAGGGCTAAAGAAGCTGACTTGAACAAACGCCGAGTGGTGCTGGGGACGCCGCTTTATACCCAAATTCCCAACTCATCCTCCAGAAGGAGATAGTCGCACAAAAGTAAAGTAAGTATCGGAGTGTGGCACTCGGTATACCACACGAAAGCCCGCATGCCCATGACACCCCGATTACACGAATTCACTCACTGTGAAGAATGGCATTTTATCGTCGTTGTATGATCGACTATAGTCAATTACTACGTTGCACTTAGGTGTAATGGTTGATTAAAGTCGAGTAAAGTTTCAGGAAACGAGAACATGACCGAAACTAACGCGCACACAACTATACCAACAGTGAAGAAAAATGTAATTGTACAACACTCGATTGAATTCGTGTTTCGTTTCAGGTTTGGGCATCCCAGTGTCTTCTACAGGTTCCAGCCTTCCCCATGGGATTTTATCGGGTCGTTGACATGTGGTACTTACTATCGATGTAATACTGTCCATAATGATGATGTTAGTAGGTGACGAGGCTCAGAGTTGCCGTGATGATAAAGACGATGATGATGGTTTTGATGAAATAATGTGTCAGTACAGATCTGAACACATACATACTACACAGTCATAGATGTTGTCAAGTCACACAACCCAAGATGTATATATAGGAAAAATGAAATGACAGTAAGACTGCTGTGTGATTCCACGTACATTGCAGTACACGAGGCGAAGCGTGCTACTTATTTACGAGAGAAATACTGCACAATTGCAAGTCCAACATGATGACATGCGGTTTTATACAACTTATTCATGCCTATATGATTAATATTACAAAAGAAACTACAGTACTGGAAAGAGTATCATCATCATCGTCATCATTAGAGACAGCACACACAAGTAGCATGTATCGAGTGCCTAACTGCCACACAACCATGAAAATGTAACATCATAAAAAATGAGGAAGGGTGGGACTTAAAGAGCTATGGATTTGATAGAAGATTAAGCATAAACAAACTGGGATGACATGCGTATATCCAGAATGAAACATGCATGCTTAACGAGTAGAGCGACGTAAGCATGACAGGTTTCCCGCGGCTTTCACTGCAATGAACCATAAAAAGCTATTCTCGTCACTCCACCTGACAACATAACAGGTTAAGCAGCAATTCCAAGATGCTTAATGCAAGACCACCACTGAACATGGTTTCTGAACATACTAAAGTGTAACGAACCATAGCGATATTTGATCGCGGTGACCCCAGCCTGAAAGACGTAATGCGCCGACTTTGAAACGGCTAATAGTAAGGGTTTTTAGCTGCCTATACCATGTGACGGTTTTGCCAATACGAGAATTACGGGATTTGGCGTCGCAAAAAAATCCGTTTCAGAAGTCGGAGTTGAAGAACAGAACTATATCCTCAGCATAGTCTAAGTCGATACACTTACCGTCTGGTATTATGTTAATTACAAAAGCTGGAGCTCCTTTGCTGGCATTAATTACAAAATTGAACAAAAACGGAAAAATCGGACACCCTTGTTGGACGCCACATGTTGTGTGGAATTTGGGTGAGAGTTCATTGTAAACCCTAACGCATCCGGGTGTATGAGCATAAAGTGCACACAGTATGTTAACATACTTCTGTGGAACGTCTTTGCACATTTCGATCGACTGAATCAAATGCTCTTTTGAAGTTTAAAAAGATAGCTATTATCGGCTGTCGATAAGTGTGTCGCAGTTCTAAGATCCATCAAAGAATAAAAATTTGGTCGACACAGCCTCTATCAGGCCGAAAGCAAGCTTGCTGCTCTCGGATCTGTGAAGCTCTATGCGATGGTGATCTTTGAATGCATATGAACGCTAATAATCTTGTATTGATGGAAGCGATCGGAGCAGAAGCTTCGCAGATTTTTTAAAATATCAGCATGATAACCGATTCTCCCATATTGGCAAATTCTAACAAATTAACTCTAACAAAGATGTGGGTACACTTGTCAATCAACCATGTCAATCGATAAACGCATCTAGCGAAGTGCAGCACAATCGGAAAATATGAGTAGACTAAAAATAGTCAGGTTGATAAGCATAAATAGATTGAAGCTGGAGGACGCTGGCTGCTATCCGGAAAATCTTAATTATTTGTGAAAAAGCGAAGGTGCGATCGTGCAAAACTTCCGTGCTGATTTGCTAACCCCGTGTTGAACTGATTTTCAACCGGCAGTGAACTGCACGCTGAAACAATGCTAGAGTCCCACTGCAATTTTTATTTACATTTTATTTACATTTTCCATATATGTTTATTTATGTGTAACCTGTAGTGTACGATTGTGCAACACGTTGCCTAGATCAGGCGTGTGTCATCAAACATCATACATACTTACAATAATTCTTTAAACGTGAGAGAAGAAGTATGTATGTATGTAGAAAAAAACACAAGCCTGATCCAGGCAAACTGCCGCATAGTCACAGACTGCACGTGAGCTACGATACTGTCAGGTTGCCCAGACCTAGACAGATATGAGGGAGAAAAAAGAACAGGAAATGGTAGTGAGACTCCCGTCTGTGTCAGCATGCAGCTCACTTCCTCTGGTCAATCAATTTAGCATGGTGTGAGCCGCACAGCAAAAAGTACTGCACGATTGCACATCCGTGCAGAGAGCAGAAGTAATACTGAATTGAATTCCAACGAGATAGATGTTTTAACAAACATTAGTAGTCCGGTAGCATAAGGACAGAATTGCCGATATATGCAATAAACAACCTGGAGACTTTAACCGCGTTGCGGTTGCTACTCACATGTTAAAAATAGATTGTTAAAAAAACAAGTAAACATTTTTCAACGAGGCTGTCACATAAATTCAAGCGAGTTCTGCACGAACAGAGAGAGATTAATATCTCAATTTATGAGAGGCCTGAAGTTTAACAAATTGCCCTTACTTTTAACTCGAGGTATTAGTGGCATTAGTGCCTTTATCCTAAATTTTCGATGGAAATTATTTTTGAAATACAAATGTTTTCTGCGTTGACAGTTTTCAATGGATTTCGTGATTTTAAAACGCGTTGGTGTGGCATGAGCATTGGAGAATTATCTAATTAATTTACAGGGATAACAGTATACTCGACGTTTAGTCTCAAACAATAAAGATTCTGAAAATTTGACCTCATATAAAAAATTATAGAAAAAAGACCGGGAAGAATGGTATGCTAATTTTATAAGCTTAAATATTTAAACATACCGCCAGGACGTTAGATTTCGCAGACTTTTCAACAAACCAATGAGATTTGATTGTTATGCAAGAACAAATTGCATAACCACTACAATTATCAACTTTTTGTACATCTATCAACATTCAGAAAACCAAACCGTAGCTCAGATCATATCCAATTACTGACTTGAGGGCAATTTATCGTGATACGTATTGGTATTTTCTCATACACAGGAAATGCCATCATTAGTTTATCATTCTATTGGTCAATGTTCAAATTAATTTTAAAGTACCTAAAATAGTATGTGCCCAAGCAAGCAATAAATAGCAAAACTAAAATCAGCAGATGAGGATTAACGTGTTTAACCCTTAATGTGCCCATGAATTATGTAAGCAGTGGTTTAGCGGACGCTGTTCACACCTGCACACAAAAAACACAATTTTGGGGTTGACATAGCAAGTACGGATTGTGTTCAATTATCTTGATCTCGCCTGTTTAGCTTAGAGAACTTAGAATTGGTCAAGAAAATGCCATTTAAACTTGAACCCTGTTCGTACCGGCAATCTTGGTCTGACAAAGCAAACTTTAAAAAACCCTGCACTAACCGATTCATGGCAGACGTTTTCCATGATTCGAGTCAGGAAAATTACTCCACACTCATAAAGTGCATGTGAGCTGAACCTATATCAGCTTACTAAAGTCTTGATAAAAGAAACTAATGGTGACAGTGTATGTATGAAATCACAAGCCTGATCCAGACAGGACTCGACAGATTAGAAATAAAATAATTGTAACGAAACTCTAACGTATTTCCGCATGCAGCTCACCATCGTTGGCAAATCAATTTAACACGGTGTTAGCTGCGCATTACAGTGCTGACTACTACGGTAGTAAGAAAGAAGCGTGTTTTGGTATAAGAGAAGTGCCTAAAATAAACACATATTCAATCGAGTCTAGTGAACGCGAAGAACCACATCAGCACCAAAGCATTCTTATAGCTTAGAATTTCATGTTTTCTAACAAGGATTCATGCAGTGAATTGTTAAAATTATGGGGTGTAACATGGGAGTATGCACGGAAATTTAGTTACCACGAGATTACGATCCAGCACAAGTCTGGAGCCAGATAGAAGTGATCTTCATAACTGACAAACGTAACAACGAAGACGAGCTCATTTACGGTCGGAATTTTATGATTATGGTATTTTTTAGATTGCATTGGCATAACGCCATATAATTTTTAGCAGGTGTCTGCCTCAGAAAACCATATGATGTGGGAAAAAACATTGTGCTAGAAACCAAATTAGAATCCGATACATCAACGAATTTTTAAAAATGTTAATCGATCTGTTCACTAGTGTTGTAATTGGAACCAAATACGAATTTTAAAAAGAGTTGCGTCAAAAATCGTTACTGTGATATATTTCTGAATAAGACACTTTGAGATGAGTTAAAGAATGTAATTTTGAGAGATAAAGTGAGGGAGCAGTTAGACATAGAATCAATCTTTAGAATTCAATATGATTTCAATTATTACCGAAAACGATTTTCAATAATATGACATTGCAAATAGACATGTATCTAAAACAGAGCTTTTTGAAGCGTTTCAGATAGCGCGCAGTGTTACAAAATTGAACACAACGCATAAATAAAATGAAACTTCTCAGTAGCTACACGCACGAAGTATGAATCCTAAGTGTAAAGTTGATGATATATGATATTGAAAAAAAATTATTCCAAGAAAATTTAACTTTTACTCACCAATAATTTTAGATCATCATTAATTAAATCCATGTCGTGATTATAGGCACAAGAAAGGCACCAATAAGATCCTTTTCCAGGATCTTCACGAGATCGAGGTAATTTTGTGAAGGATTTGTTCAAGGACAAATTATGCCGAATAGAATTCTGGGAAATATAATGTGAAGTTATGTGCTTACTTTCCAACCGCTACCTGCATCGTGGTAATAAGGAAAATTATCTAGGATCCACTGATAAATTTCGTTGAGAGTCATCTTTTTTTCTGGGGAGCTCTGGATTGCAGATGTGATTAAACTAGCGTAGCTAAATGGAGGCTTTTCATCTGCTGGCAAGGAACCAGATCCGTTTTCTGAGAGTGCTTGATACTCGTTCGCGCAAGGTGAATCACAAAAATCCAGATCAAATATAAAATCACTCTGTATTGATGCAGCGAGCATATTGATGCTCAGATTAGGTAGCCAATCCATTGCCGTCAAACTATTATCAGGCTCCATCACCGATAAGATATTTTAACCCATTTTGAATCGATTAGTTTACTTCATCACTGATTAAAACAAGGCCGTAGAGACGGTTACTAAAATAAACAGCGAAGATTATGTTCAAAAATCGGATAAAATTGATAGTGAGTATTATTTATAACACACAAATCATGAAACATAGTAGCTAATAACACACAAATCATGAAACATAGTAGCTAATGACGAAATTATCACATTCATTTATTATGATGTTAATGATTCAAAATAATATGCGAGTTTCAAT
>JACCGJ010018644.1:32159-52437 GCA_013407085.1 Atriophallophorus winterbourni | reverse complement strand
TGGGACTTCAACCCAAATTCGAGTCTTAAAATTCTTTTTTTTTTGTTCCTGGGCCTCCTGATTTGAACAGGAGATCCGATTTTGTAGCTTAAAATTCCAGCAAAAAAGTGGTGGGCCTAAATGGTGCACGAAAAACTGATGAAATTACCATACTATATTATATAGTAATATATAATAGAGAAAAAAACTTGTGTTCACAGAAATCCAGTGGGAGGAGAGATTTTATCCCCTCTGGCGAGCGTTGGAGCAAAATTTATACCCCAATTTTGGGGTTTGGAAAATTTCTACGAAAATAAAAAAAAAAATATTTTGAAAAAATCTGAAATTTTGATTTTCATAGTATACTCAGCCCTCTTCCGAAGTAAGTTTTATACTGCTCAACTCTAAAAAATGTTGTAAGAAGGGACCCTTAAGAACTTAAGAATAGTGAGTTTGATCGGATAAAAACGGGTATTTTTTGTGTATTTTTTACACACTATTTTGTAATAGTTTCTTGGGACTTCAACCCAAATTCGAGTCTTAAAATTCTTTTTCTTTTTTCTTTCTGAGCCTCCTGGTTTGAACAGGGGAGCCAAATTTGTAGCTTGAAATTCCTGCAAATAAAGAAGGGCCAAATTGTGCACGAAAAAGTGATGGAATTACTATACTATATTATATAGTAATATATACTAGGGAAAAAAACTTGTGTTCACAGAAATCCAGTGGGGAGGGGAGATTTTATCTCCCCTTGCGAGCGTTGTGAGCAAAATTTAGACCCTAATTCTGGGGTGCAAAACATTTCTACAAAAATAAAAAATTATTTTGAAAAAATCTGAAATTTCGAGTTTGATAGTATACTCAGCCCTCTTGCGAACTGAGTTTTATACTGCTCAACTCTAAAAAAATGTTGTACGGGGGGACCCTCAGGAACTTAAAAATGGTGAGTTTGATCGGATAAAACCGGGTATTTTCTGTGTATATTTTACACACTATTTTTTAATTAATTCTGGGACTAAAACCCAAATTCGAGTCTTAAAATTCTTTTTTCTTTTTTTTCTTGGCCTCCTGTTTTGAACAAGGGAGCCGAATTTGTAGCTTGAAATTCCTGCAAATAAAGAAGGGGCCTAAATGGTGCACGAAAAAGTGATGAAATTACTATACTATATTATATAGTAATATATACTAGGGAAAAAAATCTTGTGTTCACAGAAATCCAGTGGGGAGGGGAGATTTTATCTCCTCTTGCGAGCGTTGTGAGCAAAATTTAGACCCCAATTTTGGGGTGCAAAACATTTCTACAAAAATAAAAAATTATTTTGAAAAAATCTGAAATTTTGAGTTTGATAGTATACTCAGCCCTCTTGCGAACTGGGTTTCATACTGCTCAACTCTTAAAAAAATATTGTAAGGGGGGACCCTCAGGAACTTAAAAATAGTGAGTTTGATCGGATAAAACCGGGTATATTTGTGTATATTTTACACACTATTTTTTAATTAATTTTGGGACTCCAACCCAAATTCGAGTCTTAAAATTCTTTTTTCTTTTTTTTTTCTTGGCCTCCTGTTTTGAACAGGGGAGCCGATTTTGTAGCTTGAAATTCCTGCAAAAAGTGTGGGCCTAAATGGTGCACGAAAAAGTGATGAAATTACTATACTATATTATATAGTAATATATACTAGGGAAAAAAATCTTGTGTTCACAGAAATCCAGTGGAAGGGGAAATTTTATCTCCTCTGGGGACCATTGTGAGGAAAATTTAGACCCCAATTTCGGGGTGTAAAAAATTTCTACAAAAAAATTATTTCGGAAAAATCTGAAATTTTGAGTTTGATAGTATACTCAGCCCTCTTCCGGAATGGGTTTTATACTGCGAAATTCTAAAAAAAATTTGTAAGGGGGGACCTTTAGAAACCCAAAGATAATGAGTTTGATTGGATAAAACAGATTATTTTTTGTGTATTTTTTACACACTATTTTTTATTAAATTTTGGGACTTCAACTCAAATTCGAGTTTTAAAATTCTTTTTATTTTCTCTTTCTGGGCCTTCTGTTTTGAACAGGGGAGCCGATTTTGTAGCCTAAAATTCCTGCAAAAAAAGGGGGTTCTAAATCGTGCACGGAAAAGTGATGAAATTACCATACTTTTTCCTAAGAAGCTAAGGATTCTTCTCCATTCTCTTAAGCAACTTCCATTAAAATCGCATGCGATCTTCTCTTACAAGACTCGTGACTTGATTCTGTACCTTACAGAATCGCTCCCAAATTTCTTTCGTACGAAATTTCATATGAGATGCGGAGATTAAAATCGTGGATGATTAGCAATTGCGTAGTCTGGCATCTTGTGATGTGTTGCAAGGATTCGATTAGCCTATCATTGAATGAGCTTTTGGATGATGGCGAGCAGTAAATGATGCCGATCGTACATTTATTTCTATTGACTAGTTTCACTGAACACCACATCGTATCAGGAAGTCTAAATTCAAGTTGATCGATGACGTTACACTGCGCTAAACTTTCGTGATAGCAGACTGCGACTCCACCACCGGATCTTCGATAGCGATCGCGATGGATTAGTGACATTTTCGGAATCAAAAGCTCAGCATCAGTCATGCAGGGCTGGAACCAAGAATCTGTAACTGCAACCAAATTGAGTGAAAGTCTATCACAAATCTCACACAGTTCAGCTCATTTGTAAGCTAAACACTGAGCATTTGTATAAATGCACTCGATCGTATTTGTCTTACCGAATTTCGATCGTGTACTGTAGTGTGTGTAGTTCAATATTTGTGTCAGTAACACTTTCTTTCAAACAAAACCACAGCATAAACTCTCTTGGAAGCATCCTCGCTCTAAGCATTGGCATCAGCTTGATCTTATTCTTGTTGAGCGTACTAATATAGGAAGCGTGCTCATCACCAGATCATATCAAAGCGCAGACTGCGACACTGATCATTCACTGGTCTGTGCAAAACTGAAGCTCCCCGACACGAGATTTAACCGCACCAAATTGTCTGCTAAGCCCAGGATAGACGTCACTCGCATGTGCGAACCTAATCTAACTGCGAGATTCGCAAAGGCCTTCACGGACGAGTTCAACAAGACAACCCCACTTGAATCTGCTTCAGAAAACTGGGAACTGATAAAAAGCTGCATATGCCGAGTTGCACTCTCCACTTTCGGTCCGAAAAAAGCTCGAACGAGCGACTGGTTCGAAGCAAACGCTTCTGAGATGACTGCTGTGCTGGATGAGAAACGCTCAGCATTCCTGAGGTTCAAAGGTATGCCAACATATGAAAAACTTACGTCTTCTAAGAGCAACTAGAGATAAGGTCCAACAGACTGCAGGGCGTTGTGCAAACGACTATTGGACTGAAGTTAGCCTCAATATTCAAAAAGCTGCGGATACCGGCAATTTTTCACGGTATGTATGATGGCATCAAGAGAGCCATTGTCCCGAACAAACTTAAAACGGCTCCCACTTAGTCTTTATCTGGTGAGCCGATTGTCGACAAAACTCAACAGATGGAAAGATGGGTAGAGCACTTCTCCTCCCTCTACTCTAGGGACAGTACGGTTCTACCGCATGCACTTGAAAATGTCAAACGTTTGCCGACCATTGAATATCTAGATACCCCTCCTACTCTTGATGAGCTAAATAAGGCAATCGACCGCTTAGCGAATGATAAGGCCCCTGGTGACGACGGAATTCCACCTGAGCTCACCAAATGCGGTAGAGCAGCATTATTACAGCCTCTTCACAATGTGCTTCTTCAGTGCTGGCAAGAGGGGGGTGTCCCACAAGAGATACGTGACACAAAGATCATCACGCTATTTAGGAATAAGGGTGACAGAGGCGACTGCAACAATCACAGAGAAATCTTCCTTCTGAATGTTTTAGGCAAATTGTTTGCTAAAGTCTTACAGATACGGCTGCAAGTTTTAGCTTAGAGAATTTACTCAGAATCTCAATGTGGCTTCCGCAAGGGAAGATCAACCGTTGACATGATCTTCTCCCTGAGACAACTTCAAGAAAAGTGTCGGGAACAGCGTATGCCATTATACGCTGTTTTAATTGATTTAACTAAGGCATTCAACTACGTCAGCAGGGAGGGTCTCTTCGAAATGCTCGATCTGATAGGCTGCCCCCCAAGGCTGCTGAGACTCGTTATTTCGTTCCACGCAGGCATGAAAGGCTCAGTCCATTTTAACGGTTGCAGTTCAGAAGCATTTGGAATTCGCCGAGGCGTCAAACAAGGATGTGTTCTCGCTCCCACGCTGTTCGGCATTTTCTTTGATCTGCTTCTGAAGCATGCTTTTAAGACGAGAACAGTAGGCATTTACATACGCACGCGAAGTAATGCCAAGCTTTTCAACCTGAACCGGTTGAGAGCACAAACCAAAGTACGGGATGTAATAATCCGTGACTTGTTGTTTGCCGACGATGCAGCCTATATTGCTCACTCCCAAGAGAACCTACAGTCGCTAATGGACTGTTTTTCGTCGGCATGCAAAGACTTTGGTCCAACAATCAGCATGAGCAAGACCAAAGTCCTTGGTCAAGGGACTGTATCGCCGCCAATCATCACTGTTGGAAACTGTCAGCTCGAACCAGTACATCATTTCACATATCTTGGTTCAACCATTGCGGACAACCTCTCGCTAGACACGGAGATTGATAAGCGGATTGGCAGAGCAGCTGTCATTTTGTCCCGATTGAACTCTCGTGTTTGGGGTAACCGCAAGCTGACTGTAAAGACAAAGATGATGGTATACAGCGCGTGCGTACTAAATGCTTTACTATACGGCAGTGAAACCTGGGCCACCCACGCAAGACACGAACGGAAGCTGAATGCTTTCCATCTACGAAGCATCCGTCGTATCTTGAACATATCGTGGATGGACAGAGTGACTAACGCTGAAGTGCTTTCAAAAGCTGGTCTACAGAGCATGTTCACCCTATTACGTCAGCGCCGCCTGCGGTGGCTTGGTCATGTCTATAGAATGGAAAATGGTCGTATTCCGAAAGATCTACTCTACGGTGAGTTGCAATTAGGAAGTCGACCATTGGGCAGACCGCACTTGCGGTACAAAGATGTTTGCAAAAGAGATATGAAAGCTCTTGACATTGACCCCGCAAGCTGGGAAGAACTTGCTCTTGACCGCTCACTTTGGAGGCATTGTGTAAAGCGTCGACTGCAAGCCGGGGAGGAGCAAATACAGCTCCTGGCTGCTGAACGCAGATCACGCCGCCGGCGTGCAACTGATGCAATACAACAGAGTTCTGACTATCGTTGCAAGCGCTGCGGGAGAGATTGTTCCTCCCGAATCGGACTGTTTAGTCATTCAAAAAGTTGCAAAACATGAAATTCATGCGATGTGATGTACATCCATGGTCGACATCGACCGACGGAGGGCAACAACTGTAGCTATTGGCCCGACTCGCGATGAGCCAGACGCTTTTCGTTTTTTGGGGTAAAATTTTGACTGTCAGTAACAAGATTAGAATCAGGCTGTGGTTGCGATGATTCTTTGGGTTTCAGTGAGGAAACACGCTTGGGCGCGCTTAGACTAACGTCTGGTGGAAGTTTTAAGCGGTGAGATTTCCAGTCGGTATTCATAGCCGTAGCCATTTCAGTCGTTAGGAAAGTGATTCTCAGAGGACTGGGCCCATTGCCTTTGTAGTGAGAGGATCCAGGTATACTTAAAGTGTCTACGACAATGAAATAACGGATCCAATATCATCGGCAATGTATAACCATTGCTCCATATCAGGTTGCTTTGATTCCGAAGCTGATACTACAGCACAATTTTCGGGGACACCTAGGAATATTAGATTACGTGAAGTAGAGTGGTCTCTACAAGTGGATTGACCTTCTTATTTCAACTAAGGTAGGTCGGCTTGTACTCGATAGGTCAAACCCAGACAGTCACTGAGTAGATACGCATTGAGGATGACTTCCTCCATTTCAGATTTAGATCGCAATGTCACCCTTAATAGGCGCGGTCGTGCTACGTGAGAGAGTCTTTATGCTGGGTTGAGCGCATCATCGATGTAGGTAATAAATCTTCCAAGCCCATGTGTGTACAGAGCTAAGTCCCTTTATTGTGCTCATGTGCTATTTCCTGAAAAAGTGAATCTGTCGATTCCGGCATATTTTTGCACATTACACTGAGAGCGATATCTGTCTCAGTAGAATAAGCGATAACATTGCTTTTTGGGTGGGACTCGGATCTAGTCCTGGACAGAGTGTTCAAAATTTTACCAAATGAGGACCTAGGTAAACAGAGTTTAGTAGGTCCATCTTAATTACCTTCGAATGAGCTATCAGCACATTCAGTTAAGGGAACAGTTATTGGTGTAATTTCCTCTTCCTTTTTGTCTTGAGCAACTTTTATTTCAGGTCGAATTGCGTTGGCAAGTGTATCTACCAAAAGCGTTTTATATGTTTCCTCAAGTTTTCGATAGTAATTTTCCATAATCGCTATTCGAGGTTCCAGCTTTGTTTCATGGGGAGAATTTGTAAACATATCGCTAGGCTGTTTACTCTGACATGCACAACATACGTAGCCAACAGCGGGTAAATAAACGTTAATAATAAAAGATATCACTTCTTTCGTTTGGGCTTTATCACATTTAGTATGTATTTAACCCAAACAGCCAAAACCATTAACTACGTTGTAGTTTGCGCTCACTCGTTTGTTAAACATTTGTCACGCATCATATGCTGCCTCCTTTATCTGGATCATCGAGATCATCTTCCGCGTTATTGTTAGAATCTAACGAGTGATCAGTCAGTGCACTTATCGGTGCAGTTGTTTATCGATCGTTAGCTACTGGTGGATTGTATGCGTTTGATCGGAGTGACGTCAACCTAGTTGGATGAAAGTGGTGCGGTTAAACGAGGTCGATCTGACAGTATTGAAAAAACTATCAGTCAATTCGAGAAAATGTGATCCTCTCAACAGCATTCGAACAGGAACAATATTCTGAATCGCCAAGAATATTGCACGCATCGGTAAATTTGAATTGAAATTTGAAAAATTAGATTCTCAAGGATTCATCTTGTTAGACGTTAAACCAGGTATATTCCAAAAGAACGAATTGTGACGAGTTCAATAATAAATGAACCGTCCAGATCAGACGAAAAATGAGGAAATAAAATCAAAAGTATGAGAGCACAAATATATGCGTCCGCACACCACGTCACAAATAGTTAGAGTTTAAAATCTCAAATGTTCTCAATAGACAAAGAAACGGTTTGTTCGAGCAGAATAAAATTTTGAGTTAACAGCGTTAGATGCTATCACTGACCTTTTAATTCGAAACATTATCGCTGGAATGATGCAATAAATTATATGGTACAAATAGACAAAATTTCAATTCAGCGAGCTGATTAATGAAACATTGGCGAGTTCAACTAGATTATAGACAATATGTTTTCTGTGAACAGTGATGCGGTGCATCTCATAACGAAAGAAACCACAGCAATTTTTGTTAAGTATCGAACACGTAATACGATCCTACACGACATACACACTAGCGCACTTAGCTACTTCCGTGGATCTCCCAGAAAATCCACACCATATCAAAGTAATATGGTTGGAAGAATTCAAAAGCCTAACTAACGCTCAAACCTGTGCTGATCGCAGCATGATGCGATCAATACAATCGATGCAAAAGCAACACTTACGGTGGTGAACCCTTTAGAGCTGGCAATGCTTGGGAAGACTAAGCGAACAAATGATTGGAACAGAACCGCGCTTTTAGTCCGAAAACTACTAACGTTTCGAACCAATCTCGAATCGTCATTGTTTAAACCAATCAGAGCTATAAACTGTTAAGAAGACTGCGCGAACAAAATAACTGGATCAGAGCCGAGCTTTCAGTCCAAAAACTACAAAAGATTTGAACCAATTTAAGATCGCCAATGTTTGAGGGGATAGCGCCGATAAGATGCAGACAACAGCGGCCAATCAGCTGAGAAGATTAAAACAACCGGTCCATCTGGACAATCAAATTCGATAGCGATCGAATAATCACGTGACCCGAATAAGACATCCACCGAATTAGTGTTAGCAATCAATCGGTATTATTGTTGACTATTACACCGATCCTTGCTCTGTCTTGGATATAAAAATATAACTCGGTGCCCTGGGCAACATCAATATCATCTGAACTGGTTTGAGCAATGCCATATAACAAAGAAGTTGATAACAGTTATTCTTCATTACCCTCTGGAGGTTTCTCTAATGTCAGTTGTTAAACGACGGAGAGAAAAAATCGGTCACCTTAATCTAGTGCATTATCTGGCTCAGACGGTATCGATGTTGGCAAAGAAAATAAGGAGATCACGAACTATTCGTTTCATTTAGTTCATAAATATCTCATCCCTCGTGCTTTAGTTGTCCTCAGACTCAACCGGTCAATTCGAGGCAACAGACTGCGATGAACTGTGTAAACCACTCAGAATGCCTCCTTAGATTTCACCAAGTAGCCTTATCAGGCTTGAAGGTAAATATTCTTGTTCCAAGAAAACATTTTGTTTAGCAATCATAGATGATGATGAGACATTCGCGTTGTTATTTTCCGCGTCACACGTTACAGTGAGACCCGCTACACATGAGTAGGTAAATTTGTAAATATGACTTGAGTTTGCATGAACTAGCTGGTTTTCCAGTTGCTGTTAGGTTGATAACTTGGTTGTGGAAGGTAGTTCCATTTTACCAGAGATATGAATGTCTTTTGGACTATTCTTTCAACCGTTCAGGTCGAAAAGACACTTCATGCGAAATTATTTATTTCGATGAATTGTATACACTGTTTCACACTAGTGTACGAGTTATTATTATGTCGATGAGAGCACTTCTTCAATAATATACATGCATGAATATGTAATGGAATTAAATTGAAATGCGAATCCCAACAGTAATCGAATTGAGAAGTCACGGAACGGCAAACAGAATGTAATGTGTTTAACGGGTGAGTAGATTATGTACCAAAATCGTATTCAGCAGATGAATATTGTTCACTGAGTTATCGAACAGAAAATCGGTGGAATGCGATTGATAAAGATAACAGGAAATCGATAAATCAATATGGCATTATCGGCAATCGAAACTTGACATCCCGTTGCAGGAGAGTTCAGCCAACCAGCTCAGCTTGCATCGTGGTGGGTAGGATTTGCGGAACCACACTACAACCTTCCTCCCTCGAAATTGTTGCGTTGTTCCGATTCGCCAACCTCGCAGACCTTCTAGGATCAGTTGACTCCTGAGGTTCCACACTTGGTTCTGGTTGATGCGTTGATTCCTGATCGATGTTTTTTCTCCACTGATTTTATGAATTGTACTTGACTTTTGTGACGTTGGTGCACAATTTCATCCTTCAGGTCAGTGATCTCAATCATTGAATTTCCGATCTGTCGCGTGACGATGCCATGAGCGGGTCTCAAGTCGTTTTCTCTGAAATAAGTCACATCACTCGAATTCATTCAGTGTAGGGAAGTTCTGAGTGTCCTGGATTTGAACAACTTGGCTGGGCTCTCTCTGGTCATGCAATGGACAGCATTACGGTATTACAGTAGAAAGTTATCAATAAATACGTCCAAGGCTTAGAAGCTTACAGGATTGACTGAGTGAATAGCACTCTTGATAGTTTTCATAAGATTCTCTGCAGCGCCATTGGAACATGGATGCTGCGGAGCAGTTCGTAAGTTTCGGCACCCGATGCTATTTAGCTATTCCTTTATTTCATTGGAACAGAATTGGGCACCATTGTCAGTGATAAGTACTTGTGGGATTCCTTCGCGGTTTAAACACTTCCTTAGAGCTTGCATTGTGAACGCCGTCGTTGCTGTGGTTGTCAGAATGACTTCTGGCCACTTGGAATACGAGTCGATAATCACGAGTGCGATTTGTTTTCCAAAAACGGTCCACAATAATCTGCATGGATTCGTTGCCAGGGGAGGTAACTTTCGGGCCATAGTTTCCAGTCCCTTGGGCGTGACTTGATTTTGTGCAAGCAATCCTCGCAGTTCATAGGCGTACTTTTGATGTCGGCATCAATTTCTAACCACCAAACCTCTTGCCGTGCCAACGATTTCATTTTTTTCATGCCCATATGGCCCCTATGTAGATCGTCCAAGAAAGGCTCCCTCAACGGTGGCGGGATGAGCAATCGTTCTCCCCGACAAATCACACCGGTTGGATGTATCCGTAGCTCATCACGGATCTGGTAAATGCGTAGGTATTCCTTTCGCACATCTGGACGCCAACCGTTTCGTATGACTGACATAACTGTTGAATAGTACTTCTTCGTGAACGTTCGTAGTTGCTCACGGAAAACGGCGCATGATTGGGAGGTGAGACAGCATGCTTCCGCTGGAGAAAGTTTTGCGTGCCTTGACAGGAAGTCGGCCTGTGGAATATCTTTTCCTGCTCTATGGAAAATCTCATAATCGTATCCTGCAAGGTAGATACTCCATCTTTGTAACATCGAGGCCGTAGCTTTGGCAAGCGATTTATTTGGATTCAATAAGAATTGCAGAGCTTGGTGGTCCTTGACAATCTGGAATCGTATTCCGAATAGATATTTGTGAAGTCGCTTGACCGCCCAGAATATCGTCAGTGCCTCCTTTTGCGTTCGTGAGTATCCTCGTTTTGCTTGGTTCAACAATCGGGATATACAGATGATCATAAACCCTTTCTGCTCCAACACAGCATCAATTCCGACGTCCGATGCATCTGTGATTAAAGCGGTGGGTTTTATAGGCGAAAACGCCACCAGTACTGGTCGGTCCACGATAGATTGAATCTAGGTGCGCAACACTAAACCAGTTCATCATTCCATTCCCAATTTTCTGCATGCTGAGCAAGAAATAGCGGTTGTGCCCGGGCTGCGAAATTCGGAATAAATCGTGAGTAATATTGAAGGCAACCCATGATTGATCGCAGTTTGCATGGTCACTTGGTGATTGCACATTAGCAAGTGCATCGTATCGAGTAGGATCGGGTCGGTATCCTTCGAAATCTATCGCGTAGCCGAGAAAATGTAGTTAATTGTCTCGGAACACGCATTCTGACGGCTTGATTGCTACGTTTTCAGCTGCAAGTCGTTTCATCAGTGCCAATATGCTTCGGTCGTGTTCCTCATACGTTCTTCCGTAGATAATAAGATCGTCCTAGTAAGCTCGGACTCCTGGTAGGCCTTGGATCACCTCATCAATTTCCGATTGGAATATGCCTGCGGACACGTGCAATCCAAATGGGATGAAATTGAATTGAAATAAACCCCATGGAGTATTGATTGTCGTCAGTGGTTTTGACTCCTCATCGAGTGGTATTTGCAAATATGCATTCGCAAGGTCAATCTTTGAGAATATCGTACTACCGTGAATTGCCCTCATAAAGTCTTCTGGCTCTTCTGTTGTCGCGGCACAACGCTTCAGTCTCGGGTTAAGTGTTAGTCTGTAGTCGCCGCATATTTTCGGTGTTTTTTCATCGCTTTCCACTGCTACAACAATGGGTGTTGCCCATGCTGACGAACTAACTGAAAAATAATACCAGTGCTTTCCAACTTCTCCAGGGTATTGAAGACGCCGTCTTTCACACCATAAGGCAAAATTCTACGTTCAAGGAATATCGGATCACCTTCAACTTCCAGTGTTGCTGGCTCTACCCTCATGCCACCAGTGTTCGTTGAACATTGGACGACCAATTTTCGTAAAGAGGACTGAATTTCTTCTCCTGAATTCTCAACGGGCACAACATTCAGCGATACAGGATGCTCAAGGGCTAGCAGGGCTTTTAGACTGAGGATTGCTGGACTGCTTTTAGATACCAAGAATCATCCTGGAATTGGAATCTCCTTGTCTTGTTTCATAAATAAAGTGGTTTCACCTGTCAGTTGCAAATTGTGTCCGGTAACGCCACGAAGTTTAACGTTGGTCGGTTGCACATGCGCCTCTGGGGCCACCCGGTTCGAGATTTCGGCGGGAATGACTGATTCACTGCTACCGGTATCGACGATGAATTCAGCAGTTTCTTTCGAATCGAACTGCAAGGATTTGTAGATGGATTGTTGTGCTGGACTCTTGAGTTGCAGAACATAAGTTGAACCGTCATCCTCCTGATTGACCACTGGATTCTGTTGGGTCAGGTTGCATTGTTTACTCCGACAAACCTGCTTTATATGAACGCTCTTACCGCATCCATGGAACACTTCATTGCGGAATCGTTAAGTTGACCGCTAGTGAAGATCACCACACGACATGCATTTATTTATCGGCTTTACGGTCTTGTCTCGGGCTTGGTTTTCACTTATCTTGTTAGCCTGGTGCAGGTGTCTTGGCTAATTGGACCTAAGTGATCTTTCCTGAAAGAACACGGCACCTTGTACGGTTGTCGCAGAAGTCACATAATCTCGTTGCTCGCAGATTTCACAGGCTTTGGCGTGGGTCAGGTCAGGTTTCATCAGCATTTTCCTTTGTATGTCAACATTGTTAATACCAGCAATGAGACGATCCCTTAAATTATGTTCTAATAGATCACCGAATTCACATTCAGCAGCCTGTTTCTGTAGAATGAGGATGAACTCACGGCAGCTCGTATTAGGATTTCGGACCAGTGTGTTGAATTTTGCCCGTTCGGAAGCTTTCAAATTCACCGGCATGACATGCTTCAGTAGGAGTGTCTTCAAATCTTGGAACGGCAGTGATGCAGGAGCCTTTGGATAGGATAGGTTCTCAAGTAACGAATATAATTCACGTCCCTCTTAGGTCGAAAAAAATGTTGACTTATTCTCCGGCTTGATGTTCTCCCGAATGTTGCTCTACAGCTCGAATCGTTTCACCCACTCTTCAATTTCTTCAGGATTAGAATAGAGATTTAATTGTTCAAAAGTCGGTTGATCCATCTTGCTCGCGACGCCAAATTGTAATGGAATTGAATTGAAATGCAAATCCGAACAGAAATCGGATTGAGAAGTCACGGCACGGCAAACATAATGTAATGTGTTTAACGGGTGAGTATATTATGTACCAAAATCGTATTCAACAGATAAATATTGTTCACTGAGTTATCAAACAGAAAATCGGTGGAATGCAAGTGATAACGATAACAGGAAATCGATAAAATAATATGGCATTATCGGCAATCGAAACCTGACATCATGTTGGAGGAGATTACAGCCAACCAGCTAAGCTTGCATCGTATGGGTAGGATTTGCGGAACCACATCGTTTCTACGTTGAACGCGAGCTATTAGCACAAATCGTTAGATCGTATAGTTTTTAGAGTATCGTTAGATCGCTCGCCTGCATAGCCCGTCAACAATATTTTTTTTATCTTGCGTAAAACGGCGGTGATATAATGTATATATTGCCGAACCCTCCATTAGACAATTCGCGCAAGAATGATAGGCTGTGGTGCGAATGTGATTGGTGCCCAGCAGTTGTTTCAACTCTCGAAAGAGTGCTGATTGAAATTGCGAACCACGGTTAGTTGTTATAACTGGAAGAACAACGAATTGTGATATCCAAGATTCGATAAACGCTTGGCAACCGTCTTTGCTTTAATGTCTTTCAATGCCCTTGCTACGTGCCATGGCGTTAATCTGTCAACACATGTTAAGATGTAAGAATGATTACGTGAGGATGTCAGTAATCCAACTAAATAGAGATGACTATGGCTGAATATTTCTTCTGGTGCTGTAAAAGTACCATAAGGTGAGCAACTGTGACGGTGAACTTCCGCAAGTTGACAATGAAAGCATGCACGCGAACAAATTGAAATGTCGTGATTCATTTTTTACCACAGTGAGCGGTTAGAGATTAACTTTATAGTAGCGCAAATACTAGGATGTGAGAGATCGTGCGGTTGTGTAATGTTGCCGGTACAAATGTTCTAGGGTTCCCTGTGGATCGACCGCATGAAATAGACATGGAGGAGTAAGGAATTCGGATCTCGGTTAACACCAACGAACAAGATCTCCGGGAATGTGATTGCTTCTGGTCAGTAAGCTGCGCTTCTGTGATTTTCAGTGATTGGACGTCGCTGGTAATAGAATTAAGGTAACCACTGTATATAGCGTCGGCGACAATGTTATCTTGTCCTGAGACGTGTCGGATGTCCGTGGTAAATTGTGCAATGGCATCCAGTAGTCGTATTTCTCAAGATAAATAGTGGTCGGTGTTTGGAAGCATGGCGTGACAGAGCGGTTTATGATCAGTTGAAACCGTGAATTCTCTCACTTCACGTAAATGACAGAAATGATGGATGTCATAATAGATTGCAAGCAATTCTCTGTCAAACGTACTGTAGCGAAACCGAGCTGGTTGTAGTCTCTTTGAAAAAAACGATAATGTGTACAGTTCTCCATTGCGAATATATTGCAAAGTTACACTAATCACTTCGTTAGTCGCATCCGTGATAGTTCAATATTAGCATTCCATGATAAGTGGTTCAGCAACGTTGCCTCGCTAAGCGCCTCTTTATTGCGTCCAATAGCAATTCTAGCTGAATCCGACATATTTAACGAGCGTTTGTTGTTGCGAAGTTAATCCGTCAATGGTTGAACTAGCTCGGCATAGTGAGGAATGAATCGACGGTATTAATTCACAAGACCGAGGATATGACGGAGTGGTCGCATTTATTAGGGTAATGGGTATACTTTATGGCGAAAACCCCCTGCTCTAATGACCTGATACCTTCAGAATCAACTTGATGACCAAGAATTTCCAGTGATTCGACGCCGAATACGCATTTATCGGGGTTTACGTCTATGCCGTACTTCGAGAGTTGTGAAAAAACGCTATGTAAATCTTCAGCGTGTTCAGTGGGCGATTTACTAATGATAAGTACGTCATCGATGTAAACGAAGACGGAATCGAGACCCGAGAAAACTTGGTCCTCGAACCTCTGAGATGTTTGTGCAGCGTAGCGCTGACCGTATGGCATTCGAATGAATTCGAAAAGTCCGAAAGTTGTGGTTATTGTTGTTTTGGGCATGTCTTCTGGTTCCACTGGTATCTGGTTGTAAGCAAGCACCGAGGAAAAGTTGGAAAAGATGGTCTTTCGTTCAAGTGTCAAAAGAAAGTCGTAGATGTGTGGTATAGGATACATATCTAAAACAGTAGTTTTGGTAAGTGCTCTATAATCCTCTCAAGGGCGCCATGCACCATGTTGTTTCATTTCGACCATGTGAAGAGGTGTGGCCCGTGATTATTTCCATGGGTGTATGGTGACCAATCTCATTATATGCTTGAACTATCGTTTAGCAATGGCCAATTTGTCTGGTGCTAACCGTTTTGGTCGAGTAAAGACTGAGTGACCGCGTGTTCCGATATGGTGTTTAACGTCGTGCTCAATCGCATAATTCGGTGATGTTAGGCGTAAAACTTGCGGGAACTCAGACCATAAACTGCTATATTGTTCTGGAATATTTGATGGTAATACGCATATAGTATGAATCGCAGAACAGCATGGTTTTCCTAGCGTTTTTAACTGTGTCAGGTCGTCAATAATTATGAAAGAATTTAAATCAACGGACAGTTCAAATTGTGCAAGGAAATTTGCACCTAATATAACGCTTTGTACGTCTGCAACGGTAAATTTTCAACGAAATTCACGTCCAAGGCCTAGGGTGAAGGTTAGCGAACGTTGGCCAGAGTACAGTTTGCCGCCCGTAATGTCAATGAGGTTTTGTTCTTGCGTTCCTGTGGTGTGGGCGGGATCAAAATTATCTCAGCACCCGTATCTATGAGGAAAAGCAATTTATTCGAACAATGATTACCATAAAACAGGCGACATATTTTGCCAGGTGAAGTCGTCGACGTTACTGCCTGGCGTTAAGGTTTCCTTGGTTGATAAAGTTTCCCTAATGGCAAGCACTTTTTAGCCTTCAGGCCGAATCGGCAGTAATAATGACATAGAAAGTGTTAGCGTTTGTTGCGGTCTCGGGAGGAACTTCTATTTGAAGTGCGCGTTTGACTGCGGCTTAATCTCGATGGTCGATTACTGAACATCTTTGTTAAAGATGGAATCTGTGAGGTCAATTCAGCGACTTGTTGCTCAAGCTCTTGTACTTCAGTTTCCACCACGGGCTTCAATGTGAATTCTTGTAGGGTAGATGTTGAATTGGTTCTGTACACTAAATGAACTTAGTCCACGGTCTCTGCTAGATTCTGTGGAGGTTTGTCTTTTTTGAAAACTGTAAGAGATTTTCCTAAATACACATGTACGTTTTGAAACCATAGTTTACGTGAAACCGACTTATTCAGAGGTTTTTCTCCTTGAAGGTGCATCATATGTCATAAGAGCTGATAAGGGGTTTTGTCACCAATATCTACTCCTGCTAACAATGTACGCAAATTTTGTTCATCTGATGCGGCTATTCTTTCAATCAACGCATTTAGTGTAGTATGCGTGTCGGATTTTGGTTTATCATAAATAATATCGGCGATCTCTGAAGCGGTCCCGGTGGGTTAGTGAGCAACAACAAAGTTGTACATACTCTGCTCTTTAGTAATGTGTCTGAATTCTAAAATTGCTGTAGGTTAAGCATAACATAGACAAGCAATGTGCATACCAAAAGGTGGAAGTGTATAATTAAGAACCTCAGAGGGGTGGACTGTGTCGAAGTCATTGCAAAGAATTACAGAATAAAAATATTAGAATATGGAGAGAATGTGCGAAACAAATAAACTCAGGCTCACTAAAAATATGTAGTGGACTAGTCAAGCTAGTTCAAAAACACGAAGTACAAATATAAGCGATCTGACTCACGAAGAGTTTTTTCGATCCACGTTTATATGATCCTCATTCCTCCTTTGGTAATTCCTTGTTGTTCTCGTAATGACTTCAATATTTCTACGCAAAATTTCGAGTTTCCGGAAGCAAATTTCAAAATCCCAGATAGACCAAGAATGTGGTTAACGCGCACAACAAAAGTGTATTGTGATCAATTGATGAGTTGATTATGTACAAAATCGTCATCAACAGACGAATGTTGTTAACTGAGTTATGGAACGAAAAATCGGAGAAATGTGAGTGATAACGTTAACAGGGAATCGATAAATCTATAGTGCCTTGGATTGTCCGAGCGAAACGATATTGTCAGAACAAATTCAACTGAAGATATCAAAATTTGTAAAGAAAAATTGTAACCTAAAATTAAGGTTGTACAATCTCGACATTTTGAATAGCCTCATCTAAGTCCGACCATTCGAGGTTCCGTCTAACTTTCTTGTTAGTGAAATATCTATAAATGATAACTGCCTGTTGGATTCCAGTCAGTAGGTTATCGAGGGAACGAAGAAGAAGTGTACATATTCGTGCACAGTGAAACACAATCACGAACACCATTTGTAGAATATCATTGCAATATTCATGAGGTTCAATATACGAGAAACCATACTGATTACAACAACGTATCGCCTACAATACCGACCGCTGGATGCAGCCATATGCCTGTTGTAAAAATAGAATTCTGGGAATGTAAGCAAACAATACAATGGTGGTTCAGATGTCTACTGAGCGCTAATTCATCCAAACGGTATGACACTTTGCGACAGCGAGGGATAGGTACTGAGTTATTTGCAACTACAAAAATCAACCATTCGCAATAATTTGGGCTGTCAAATAGCGCATCAATCGTTATCGATATCTTATGACTTAGGTCGTAGATCATCACCAACATGTGCCTATAATTTTCATTCACAAATGAGAAATTACGAAGAAAATGCAGCCAAATGGTTCTGGCATTGATCGTATATTGTTTGCAGTAACCACAAAAACCACAGCCTTATTGAGTAATTAAAATCGCTTTCTAGACAAAACATTGAGACGCCTTATCTTGATATAGCATCAAAGCAATGCAATGAATGTTCAACAAATTCGTACAAGTTCATTTACACAGACCACTTTGGCATCGTGAAAACGTATACACGATGTTTATCGTAAAACAGTTTGCGGTAGCATTCCGCATCAACATGTTTGCTTTTTAATCGAAGGGACCAGGATTTTTTTCATAAATTTAACAAAAACCACAACAACAAAATCCATGCTTAGGCGATATTTTAAAATTAGGTATTCTCAATCGACAAATGAAAACGGTATGTTCGAGCAAAATACAACTTTGAGTGAACAGCTTTTGATGCCATCACTGACCTTTTAATCCGAAACATTATCGCTGGAATGATGCAATAAATAATATGGTACAAATAGACAAAATTCCAATTCAGCGAGCTAATTCATCAATTATTGGAGAGCTTAACAAGATTATAGACAATATCTTGTTTCTTAACAGTCATGCGGTGCATCTCATAACGAAGCAATTCACAGCAATTATTGTTTAGTCTCGAGCACTCAATACGTTCTTACACGACATACACTCTAGCCTACTTAGATACTTTCGTGGATCTGCCAGAAAATCCGCACCATATCATATGATCAGAAGAATTTTAAAGCCTGACTTACTCTCAAACCAGTGCTGACCGCAGCCCGAAACGATTAATACGATCGATGCGAAAGCAACACTTACTATCGGGGAACAATCAAAGCTTGCAATGCTCGAGAGGAATAAGCGAACAAAATTATTGGATCACAACCGATCTTTCAGTCCAGAAACTACAACCGTTTTGAACCAATATGAGATCAACAATGTCCGAACCAATCAGAGCTGGCAATGCAGGAGAAGACTACGAGAACAAAATGATTGGATCAGAGCCGAGCTTTTGGTCCAAAAACTACAAAGGTTTGAACCAATCTGAGATCGACCATCTTTGAGGGGTTAGCGCAAATAAGATGCAGCAAACGGCAGCCAATCTGCTGGGACGATTAAAACAAACGGTAAATCTGGTCAAACAAAATCGATAGCGATCTACAAATCACGTGAACTCATTTCGACATCGACAGAATTAGGGTCAGCAATCAATCATTTTTATTGTTGAATATTTTACCGATTTTTTCTCTATCTTGGATATAAAAATATTACTCGTTTCCCTGGGCAAAATCAATATCGTCTGAACTGGTTTGAGCAATGCCATGTAGCATTAAAGTTGATAACAGTTGATTTTTATTACCCTCTGAAGGTTTTCTCATGCTTGTTGGTAAACGACGGAGAGAAAAAACCGGTCGCCTAAATCTAGTGTATTATCTGGCTCAGACGGTATCGATGTTGGCAAAGAAAATGAGGAGATCACGAACTATCCGTTTCTGCACAGATAAGCTAAGTTCATAAATATCTCATCCCTGGTGCTATAGTTGTCCTCAGAATCAACCGATCAATTCGAGGCAAAACACCGCGATGAACTGTGTGAACCACTTAGAATGTCTCCTTAGATTTCACCAAGTAGCCCCATTAGGCTTGAATGCAAATATTCTTGTTCCAAAAAAACATTTTGTTTAGCAATCATAGATGATGATGAGACATTCGCGTTGTTATTTCCCGCGTCACACGTTACAGTGAGACCCACTACACATGAGTAGGTGAATTTGTAAATATGACTTGAGTTTGCATGAACTAGCTAGTTTTCCAGTTGCTGTTAGGTTGATAATTTGGTTGTGAAAGGTAGTTCCATTTTACCAGAGATATGAGTGTCTTTTGGACTATTCTTTCAACCGTTTAGGTCAAAAAGGCGCTCCATGCGAAATTATTCATTCCAATAAATTGTATGAGCTGTTTCACGCTAGTGCACGAGTAATTATCATGTCGATGAGAGCACTTCTTCAATAATATACATGCATGAATAGCCGTTTCTATGTTGAACGCAAGCTATCAGCACAAGTCGTTAGACCATATAGTTTTTATAGTATCGTCAGATTGCTCGCTTGCATAGCCCGTCAACAAAATAATTTTTTATCTTGCGTAAAACGGCGGTGATATAATGTATATATTGCCAAACCCTTGTAGTGGACCAGTCAAGCTAGTATAAAAACACGCAGTACAAAAAAGCGATCTGACTCAGGAACAGTTCTTCCGATCCACGTACATATTATCCGCAATCCTCCTTTGGTAATTCCTTGTTGTTCTTGTGATGACTTCAATGTTTTTTCGCGAGAATTACGTTCCCGAGAGAAAATTCAAGAAAACCCAGATCGACCAAGAATGCGGGTAACGCGCACAACAGACGTGTATCGCGATTAAATGATGAGTTGTTTATGTACAAAATCGTATTGAAACGATGAAGTTTGTTAACTGAGTCATCGAACAAAAATAGGTGTAATGGGACTGATAACGTCACTAGGAAATCGATAAATCGATAGTGATATCGATCGTCCGAGCAAGACCATTTTATAAGAA
>JACCGJ010018644.1:0-32139 GCA_013407085.1 Atriophallophorus winterbourni | reverse complement strand
AATGTTCCAGAACTTTTCTCTGTGTACATTCGTCCTCTGTTGGAATATGGGCTACCTGTTGCATTTCCTCAGTCCAAAGGCGAATGCGACTCCTTGGAGAGGGTACAAAGGAGGGGCACTAAGATGGTTTGTGGAATGCGCCAACTGGCGTACGAGGATAGGATGAGCTTGCTGAAACTCTACCCCCTAGAGCTTCGAAGGGAAAGATATGACCTGCTACTGACACGCCGTATTCTTCTCGGTCAATATGGAGACGAGTTCCTCCAGTACTTCCGATTAGTAGGTGAGTCGAGGACACGTGGACATGACTTTAAGTTGCAGAAGCCTAGAAGGCTGAAGCTGAGTAATGCGAGCACGCTATCCACGCGGGTGGTGAACACTTGAAACTCTCTACCGAAAGAGCTCCTGTCTCTACCATCTGAACAGCTATTCAAAAGCGCGTTGGATCAGCATTTGTTGAGACGGATGGACTTGATCCCCGGAGTGACATAGTGGTGTTCCTCTACTCTCAGGGTTTGCCTTGTCAGCAGAAGTCACCCATGTCTATTACTGTGATGAAGCTCAAACGGGATTTCATCCCTTCTGCTTTCGATTCGAAAGAAGAATAAGAAGAAGAAGATTCGAGGTAATTCAATGTAATTCGAGGTTTTTAATGGCATAAGAAGCAACAAGCTTAACAATAACCATAGGATGGTAAAAATTGAAATTCAAGTGTATTAACAATATAAGAACATAGATTAAACAGTATATAAGTGTTCTGAAAACGAATAATGCAATTAAAATTCGTCTAATTCCGTTTTAAAGTCATGCAAGCTAATGGCGTGAGCAACGGTTGAAGGTAAACTGTTCCAAGTAAAACAGACACGGACAGAGTAAAAATACCTTCTACAGTTCAGGCGGAAATGGGGTACGACCAGCACATATTCATGGGTCCGATAATCCTTAGTATCCTTTCGTGTGAATAAATACTGTAAGGGATGGTTCGGGGTATGGAATGTTTTGTAAAGTAAGATAAGGTCTCCTCTGATTCGTCGATAGGGAAAATCGAAAAGATTCAGTTGAGCTATCCTTTCTTTATATGGTTTGTTTCAGACGCTGAGAACTAGTTCCGTTGAGCGGTGATAAATTCGCTGCCTAAGTTCAACATCCCTTTTGAGCCACGGAGACCATGACTGCACACCGTATTTCATGACTGGTCTCAAGTATGTATTCATGATCCTTGGGAATATCTTGGGCGAAAATTTCCCAAATACACGTCTGAGTAGATTTAGAACGCGTGTTGCTTTTTCAAAGGCACTGTTAGTTTGAAGTGATGTTTTCAAACTGGAGCATATCTAGACACCCAAATCGTTTTCTTCACTGCAATTTTCAAGGACATGCGAACCTATGTGATATGTGAACTCATGATCCAGTAGATGTCTACTGAGCGCTCATTGGAGAATGCCTAGATTATCTGGAAAACAAATCTCGATATATTCGCAAACAACTTTTTAACATTGTCTCAAATACACCAATCATTTCGATCACTAATGTCTCGAACGTTGAAATTGAAGCAGTGTATTGACGGGGTTTTTTCAAATTATTTTTCATTCTCAGTTTATTTAACTTCGTTGTACCGGGATACCTGCAGGTAGAAAAGCAACCATTCGCAATAATCAGGGATGTTAAATAGCGCATCATGTGGTCATGAGATCTTATGAATTAGAACGTCGATCACCTCCAACAAGTGCATTTAATTTTCATTTACAAATGAGAAATTACCAATACAACACCATTAAGTAGTTTTGGCATTGATTCTATTTTGTTTGCAGTAGTTGCTCTCGGATAAACTACACAATAATCACAGCGATATTAAGTAATTGAAATCGCTTCCTAAACAAAAAATCAGAGGCCTGATTTTGATATCGCATCGATGCAATGAATGTTCAATAAATTTGTACAAGGTCATTTATACAGACCAATTCAGCATCGTCAAAACGTATACACGATGTTTACCGTAAAACAGTTTGCGGTGAAATTCCGCATCAACCGGTTTGCTTTTCACTCAATGGGACCAGTATTATTTCCATAAATTTACTACCACCATTAACAACAACAGAATCTATGCTTAGGCGATTAAATCAGAACACCAAAAATTTTATGGTAGAAAAATCATTAAGCTCAACGATAACCATGGGATGACAACGTATATGTAATATATAAAAAAATATAAAATATCTCAAAAATGAATAAGGACACTCGAAAAACGCATGGTTCGTCGTAAACTCACCGAGTTTTGAAGCGAAAACCTCAACAGATTTTGATCGTGTGATTTCTTCAGGCAAATAGTTTCAAGTGAACTAATTCTTACAGAGAAAAAATTACGGCGTATATCCAGTCGAGAATGCGGAATGCTTGAAGCCTTTGAATGTGTTCGTGTTCGAGTAAGGCCTTCGGGATTAAGCAAGTGTTTAAGGGGATGGTTCTCAGTATGCGGGATTTCAAATGTCAACAGGAGGTCACTACGTATTCGCCGTTTGGTAAAATCGTGTAGGTTTAGTTTCAACATTCGCTCTGTGAAAGGCAAATTTCCGTAACGGAAGACCAACCTTGTAGCACTAAGATAAATCCTGTCTAGTATTTCGATATACTTCCTCAACCATGGTGCTCAGGTTTGAATGAAATATTCCATAACAGGACGTATCTAGGTGTTTATTACCCCGTGGTAGGGTTTTGAGTGTAAAAATCCGTAATATTCTTTCGAGTAGACTCAAGATACGGCAAGCTCTATTGTACACCATCCGCCAATGATGTCCAGGCTTAAGGTTAAACGAGACCCAGATACCAATATCTTTTTCTGCTGTGGTCCAGACGAGATCTTGCGTGTCGAGTTGATACGTGTGGTGCAGAGATATTCCAAGCTGCAGCATTGTACATTTTGCAGGGCTAAATGGTAACTCATTTAACTGGGACCCACGAAATGAGTTGCACAGATCCCGTTGTAATGCCATACAGTTATTAACAGGCCTGACACGTTTGCATATTTCAAAATCATCGGCAAATAGTATCAAGTTGCATCCAATATTCTCTACTATATCGTTCATATACACCAAGAATAGAAGAGGTCCAAGCACTGCACCTTGCGAAACTCCACTGGTGACGTCTTTTTTTCAGATAAGGTGCTGCCAACGCGAACTTGGACGTGTCCATCAGTAACATAGTCCATTATCCATTTCAGCAATATTCCTGTTATTTCAGAATGTCCCGTGATCAGAATGTCATGGTTGACTCTATCGAAAGCTTCGAAAATATCGATGTAGCGAGCATGTACAGCCTCACCTTCGTCAAGTGACTTGGTGCAATCCTCGAACGATGTAAGAATGTTAAGGATTTTCTGTGGTACAAATTCAACCCTAGTTCGTGTTTTTCCGGCTCATGTAAGGCTGTCTTTCATTATATTAGGTTTTAGGGTGTTGCATTTGTTTTATTTACACTTAAAGGGGTCTAAAGACTCTTCATTTTCTTGTAGAGGTTATGGAGATTATGTTTTTTAATAGTTATTTTGTTAGGAAGGATGGGTTGTTTGTGCTGGGGTTGTGGTCTTTATTTTTTTTTGTATTTAGGTTTTCCCTGATATGGTGTTAGATGTTGAGAGTTTAATAGAGGCGGATTCTCTTGTTACACCCCTTTCTATAAAGCCAGAGTGGTATTTTTCAGGTTATTATGCTATGCTCCGTTCTACAAGCTCCAAGTTTGGAGGTCTTATTTTGATTTTGGCCTTTTTGGTTGTTTTGTGATACCCCTCTTTTAATTTGTCTTGTGTTTATACATTAGGGCGTCAGTTGGTGTTTTGGTTGCTAGATGGCGTTTGGTTTGGTTTGAGTGTTTTGGGGGGCTTGTCACCCTGAGCTTCCTTACATATCTATTAGTTTATTTTTGAGGTTTCTCATGTTGCTACTTGTTACGTGTTTTGAGGCTGGCTGACTTGGTAAGTTAGGATTGTCATTTATAGGTATAATCTGTAATAGCTGTGGTTTTGGGCGTGACTAGGGGGTTTGGTGTTGTTTTATTGCTTTGTTGTGGTTTGATTTGTTTATTTAGGCTGTATATGGTTTTTGGTCGCTTTTTACATACCATGATTGCTTTGGAGCAGTTAAGTGTGCTTTTGTTGTTGCGTAGTTTAATTATATCAGGGGGTTGTGGTAAAACATATTTTGTTGCTTTGCTCGTCATGTTTACGGTAGATGCTGTGGTTTTTTTGTCGGTTTTTAAACGTCTTTGAGGAATGGGTACTTTGGTGGAGTTAGGGTGGTGATAGCTTTTGTTTATTTGATGTTGCTGTTTTTTTAGGTTGGACAGTTTTATTCAAAGTTGTTTAAATTATGGTAGACTTTTAAATTTTTTTTTTGTTTGGATGTAATTTCTGTAGATTTGATTGTTTTGACTTTACTTATAGGTTTTTGTGTGGTTTAGTTGGGGGTTTGGTTTTGTAAGTTAGATTTATGTTGTGTATTTTTTAGTTCAGTGTTTGCCTGTTAAGGTTACATTAGATGTCATGTGGTTGTTTTTTTGGAGGTGTTATGAGCTTTCTATTCTATTTTTATTGTTTTCTTTGTTGTGGAGATCTCCTTATTCGGATCGTTATGGTGCATTTGGGTAGCTTGTTTTTTATCTACTTAGCAGGGGCTTACCTATGTTGGTTGTTTTTATTTCGTTAGGGGGGGTGGTTGGGTGATTATATATGCTTGCAGTGGGATTTTAGGGAAACTTGTTTTGAATTATTATTTCTCTCAAGTCTTTTGTTTTTTAGAAAGGTTCCTCTTTCTCCGTTTCAAGCCTGGTTGCCAGTTGTTCATGCAGAGTCTGGGAGTTTGAATTCTGTCTGTTTAAGGGGCTACATCATGGAGTTATGTCTTTTAGGCTTGTTTCGGTTTTGTTATAAGGTTTTATGTACAAGGGATTCATTTGTATTTTATGTAGTTTGGTTGGTTGTTTCATTCATATTTTTTGTTAGCTTTGTTGGAGTTGGATGTGAAGCGTTGATTAGCAATTTTAAGAGTTTGTCATATTGTTTTGGTTCCTTTATGTTTTGTTGTTTGTTTCTTTTGAGGATGTGGGGGTCGGTATTTTGTATAGAGTGGGTCACGGTGTTGCAGCAGGTGTAACTTTTATGGTTTTTTGTTGGTTAGTTGTTTTTCTGGGAGACGTTGTTGATATTTTTTCAAGAAACGTATGGGAGATTCTTTTTTAGTTTCTTTATTTTTAGTTTTTTCCTTGTGTTTACGAGGTTCAACGAGGTGGTGGTTGTTAGAGGTGTAAAAGTTGTTTCTTTAATAATGTGTTTAGTGTTTTGTGTTTATTTGTTTGTAAGCCCCCTGGTATCTTTTTGTTGTTTCTTTTGTTCTTATTTAGTTGTGTGGTTAGGTCTTGTTTAACATATTATTTTTTGGTTATAGAAGAGACTTGTTGTTGACCAAAAGCTTCCTTTTTTCTCAAGCTCAGAGCATTGGTGTGAAGTGCCGGGGGTACACGTGTAGAGGGGGGAAAGGTAAGTTAACTTAAACTGTGTGATTCATGATCAAACAATGCTTACAGCCCTTTTCTATTAAGATTTTTTTTATGTATTTCAGTAAGATGCCTGTAAGCTATTGACTTTTGAAGATTCGTAAGTTGGGTAGAGAGATTTGACCGAACTTGGTGGATTTGTTATTTAATTTAGTCTTGAGTGACGATTTTAGTTCTTGAGCTTTGTCTTACCTTTGGATTTCTATACATTTTGTTATTTTTATTTCTATACTTAGTCGTGTTCCGTTCCTCTTTGATTTTTCATTTTACTCCCCCCTGCTATTCTGTTTTGTTATTTTGGTTTATGCTCCGATTTGTTATTCTCGTTTTGTAGAATTCAGTTTTTTAGCGTCATTATTTCGTTCCTATATTTTAGCAGGGTTTATAATGGGTGTTCACATTATTGCTATGGAGGTGCTTAGGAGATTTATACGTCCTTTTATAATGGCGTTCCGTCCTATGTTGGAATTAGGAATTGTAAAGGGGTGTTTTGATAGCTGGTTTGGTGGCAAGATATTAAGGCGGTTTGATTTTAAGATCACCCTTTGTTCGGATAAGTGGGGGGTTGAAGAGGTGTTCGAGCTTAAATATCAAGTTTTAGCGTGAGGTTTACGTTGGTATGCGGGTGCTTTGTACTAGTTATCATATTTTCCTTGTATGAGTGCTTTGTTACCTGCTGCCAAAGAGCTATTATGTATTACTTGGCTAAGTTTGATGGAGGACTTTATGTATAATTGTGAAATGTGGTGGGTGGTTTTTATACAAAGCTGCGGTGTTTCTTTGTTTTTATGGATTTTGCAGTTTTCCAATAATTTGTTGTCTTTTTGGTTTATTGTAGATTTTATAGGGTTCAGGTAGATACCACTATTTTTTGATGTCTATAAGCAGTTATCGATCATTATTTTATTTAGTTTTTGTTTAAGCTATTTCTACTTTCTTTATGGTGTTCGGGGGTCATGTCTTAGGCTTTCAGACACTATTTATTTGTATAGGGGTATTTATAAAGTTGGGGGTTTTCCCTTTTATGAGGTGGTTGTTTAATATTTTGGAGTTTAGGACTTTAGATGTAGGTTGGTTTTTGTCAGGGTTTCGAAAGTTTCCTTTTATATTGTTAACCTATTATGGTTTGTCAGGCTGTTTGAGGATGAGGGGTGTAATATCTTTGCTTTGTTTAGGGTGGTTTGTTGTTCTTTCTTATAAAATCTGGGTTTACAGAGATAGCTGAGTTCGTTTTTGGTGTCATGTTTTGCTTTTTGGAAGTATTACCTCGATAGCGGGGGCTTATTATTGTGAGTATCCGTTGGTTTGTTCTCCGTTTGTTTTGTATATTTTCTAGGTTAGTTTTGTTGTCTGGTATTCTACCCTTTTGAATAGGCGTGTGTATTATGAGAGCTTTTTGGAGTTGCTTGTGTACTTTTTTCTTGTTGTTTCTATTTTACCCTCTTTTTTTATAAGGTTTAGAGGGGGATTGTTATATGACCCGCCCCAGGATTGATTGTTTTTGGTTTGGTAATCTATGGGTTGTCGGAGCAGCTATTTACTTGGTTTATTGTGGCAGGGTTGAAAATGGTTTAGGTCTCCCCTCTCTTATATGCATTTTTTCACTAAGGGGAAGGCAAAATAGTTTATATAAAATGTTTGCTTTACACGCATTAGTTGGCTTGTGTCCTTTTGTCAAACTCAGGAGGGACTTTGTAGTTTATTAGGAATGTTTGTTTTGCTTACAAAAGGTGTTGGCGGGTTTCCAAAGTTCTAGCTACACTTAGTTTATTGTGGGCGAATGATAGCTTGTCATGTTATTGGAGGGTAGGTAACCAGGGTAGGATGTTGGGTTTGTTGAGGGGCTTTTAATTTTTTTCAGGTTTCGTGGTGTTTGTTCTAATTATGGGTTCGGTGGCTATGCTTGTGTTGAGTGAGCGCAAGTTGTTAGGCTATATTCAACTACGCAAGGGACCTAAAAAGGTAGGGATTTTAGGATTGTTTCAAAGTTTTGCTGATTTATTAAAGCTGGTTTTGAAGTTCAAGGTTTGTTATTTTCAGATTCGCAGGGGTTTATCATGGTTGAGTGTGTTTATAATATTGTTGGTGTCTTGTGGCTATAGTGTGTTTTCAGGTTCTTACCTATTGTTATTAGGTGGTTTAGTGAGACTTCTTTGGTTAGCAGTTTTAGGCGGTTTTGCGGATTATGCTTTATTGAGTTTGAGGTGAGGTTGTTTCAAAAAGTATTGTTCGATAAGCTGTGTGCGTACTTCTTTTGGCTCTGTAACTTTTGAGGCTTTTTGAATGTGTTTATTAGTTGTGTTAGGTATAGTGTGGGGTGACAATAGTTGTATTAGTGTTCGAAACAATGCGTGGTTATGTGCCGGGATTATGCCTATAGTTTATCTCTTTTGATTAGCTGTTATACTTTGTGAGTGTAAACGGACCCCTTTTGATTATTCGGAAGCCGAGAGTGAGCTTGTTAGAATTTTAAGGGTATAATATTCGGGGATTCCTTTTACTCTATTGTTCGCCTGTGAGTATTCAATAATCTTTTTCTTTTCTTGGTTGAGAAAACTGTTATTTTACGGAGGGGTGTTAATTACGGTTTTGAGTGTGTTTCATTGTTTATTTTTTTATTTGATGTCGTGCCACTTTTCCCCGGGGTCGTTATGATTACTTTGTGAGTTTTGTTGGGAGTATATAATTCTTTTGTTGTCTTTTAGTCTTTTAGTTTTTTTGTAGGTTTGTGTAGATTATACAAATTGTGGGGCTGTTAACTCTGAGAAAGCTTATTGCTCTTGAATAAGAAGGCAGGTAGTAGTTTATATTTAGAATACTAGCTTTGGGGGTTTGAGGTTTTCATGTCATCTGAAGGGGGCTGATAGGGCTGCTTAGCAGGTTGCTGTGATATAGCTATTGTGTGTTCATTCGCCGTCGGTATGGCTTAAAGTAGCTGAAGTGTAATAGAGCTTTTGTTTTTTTATGCAAGGGGTGATTTATTTCCTCTGAGAATTGGGTTGCTTAGGGCTGTCTCGATTATGGGTTTCTTAATTTCTTTTGGTGTTTTGTGTATTTTGGTGGTTTTTTCAATTGCTTTTTTATTGTCATTTTTAAGATTTGAATTACTCTGTTTTTTGTAAAGTCCGCTGCTGGTCTTCTTCTTTTGAGTGTGGGTTTCTGTCAAAGGTGTTTCTGAAAATTATTTTAGATGCTCTTATTTTATTTTATCGGTTTTTTTGTTTCGCTCGATTTGGAGGTTTCTTTGTTGTTGGAAATCCCTTTTCAACTTGATCTTTATACGAAATTAGGTTTTCGTTTTTTCTTTATTTTGATTTTGTGTTTGGGTTATTTTTTTGAAGTAGAGTGTGGTTATTCAAAATGGGGGGCTTAGTCTGGCGTGAGGGATTTATTGTCGCTGATAACGATGATCGGAGTTTAGTTTTTCTCGTCTCTCTTGTGGAGTGTTTATAGGTTATTTAAGACTATTTATTTTCAAAATAAAAGGAGGCTCTAAGGTCTTTCACTGATGGGGTTTGTTTTGGATAAGTTGTATAATAAGAAATGATTAGGTTACGGTGGATGGTTGTTTAGTTTAAATCATAAGCGGATTGGTGTGGTGTATTCTCTTATATGGATATGAGGGAGTTTTTTAGGTTTAGATTTGAATCTTTTAATACGTTTAAAATTTCCTAATCCGTATAGTAACTTGATACCTTCGGAGGTTTATAAATATATTATTACTTCCCACGGGATTGTCATGATATTTTTTTTCTCATGCCCCTGCTTATAGGATGGGTTTGGTAACTAATTGTTACCTATTTTGTTGGGTAATGATGATTTGGATTTGCCTTGTTTGAAAAGTTTAAGGCTTTCGTTGTTAATACCTTCTTGTTTTTGTTTGTTGATAAGGATGTTTTTAGGGGTTGGGGTTGGTTGAACATTTTACCGCTTTTTATCATCTTGGAGTTTTTCAGGGCATGGTGTGGATTTTTCAATGTTTTCTTTACACTTGGCAGGTGTTTCTAGTTTATTAGGTTCTTCAAACGTTGTTTCTACTATTTTAGGTGTTATGTTAAGGGGGAAAGTTGGTGTTTCTTTTCGGTTACCTATTTTTGTTTGGTCTTATCTTTTCACGTCAATTTTAATAATCCCTTCTTTGCCTGTCTTAGCAGGTGCTATGACTATGCTGTTATTTGACCGTAAATTTAATACTGCCTTTTTTGACCCGTCAGGAGGAGGAGACCCTGTTTTTTTTCAGCATGCTTTTTGATTCTTTGGCCACCCCGAGGTGTATGTTTTGATTTTGCCAGGATTTGTTATTGTGAGACACTTGTGTAGAACTCTTTCTAAAGGGTTGGGTGTTTTTGGTTATATGGGTATGGTTTTTGCTATGGGTTCTATTGTTTGTTTAGGTAATGTTGTTTGGGGGCATCACATGTTTATGGTGGGCATGGATTTGCAGACTACGGTTTTTTTTAGCTCTGTAACCATGATAATAGGTATACCAACAGATATAAATGTGTTTTCGTGGTTGTATATTTTAGGGGGATGTGAGTTGCGTTTGAGCAGTTCTTTGTTTTTATGGGTTATAGGGTTTATAGTTTCTTTTCACTATAGGGGGTTTTACAGGAATTGTTTTGTCTTCTTCTAGCCTAGGTTCCTTGCTTCATGTTAGGTGGTTTGTTGTTGCACATTTTCATTATGTGTTTAGGTTAGGTTCTCATAGGGGTGTTATAATGTTTTTTGTATTGATTGTGGCCTATTTTGAGAGGCAATTGTCTTAAAGAATATTTTGTTAAAGGGAACTGGGTTGCTTCTATGTTAGGATTCATTATTTGTTTTCTTCCTATGCATTTTTTAGGGTTAGGCTGATTGCCTCGTCGAGTTTTTATTGATTAAACTCCGTATCCTTCCAGGGGGCGTTAATTTCTTGTTGTAGTGCTTTCTTTTCATTTTTTATATTGTGGGAGTCGTTGGCTATGTGCCATCGGGTGTTGTCTGTTTGAGGAGATGCGAGATTGTCGTTACATTTAAAGGTTGTTCCTCTTTTTTATCATGAGGGGTTTGCCAGAGATACTGTTTCTTTTCATTTGAGAAAGCCAGGGCTCACCGACGGTGAGCATTTTTTTTAGGTGAGATTGGTTTTCTCATAGCTAAAGTCAGGTAGGGGTTGTAGTTTGAAGGATAAGAATGGTGTTTTTGTTATTCATTGGTTTGTTTACAACCCCAAACCTTCAGGTTGTTAGCTTTTTTTCTAGGTTTTGTACCTTTTGCATCATGATTTGTTGAAGTTTTTTTGATTATTTGCAAGGACTCGAAAGGATTACAATTTGTTTAAGGCCTGTGGGGAACTTAGTGAACCGCGTGAGGTGGTCTTTAGACCCTTATGTGGGTGTAAAACTTGAGTCGTGTATCCTTATATCTAGGTTTGGGAAATAATGTCGTTAAAGCTTCATTGCAATTATGTGATTTAGCTGTTAAAAGGATTTATGTAACATACTTAACAGGTGTTATAAGTATCTCTGGTTAAATGGGTGTAAATACTGAGTTTTTAGTGTTTCCCTTCTTTTATTTCTCCTTTTGAACTTTGTAAAATATAATGATAAAATGAGTAGTTGTAATGTTCTGTTTTTTTCTCGAGGTTTATCAAAAGCATTTCAATCATGAAGGTGTGATGGTTAGTCCTGACCGGTGTTTTATAAATGGCCGCAGTATTTTGACTGTGCGAAGGTTGCATAATTACTAGCCTTTTGAATAGAGGATTGTTTGAAAGGTTTAACCAGACTTGCTTAAGATACAGGATTTTGTCGAAATTGGTTAGTTAGTGTAGAACCTAGCTTTTTTAAATGAGACGGAAAGACCCCGAGAGCTTTGTAGATGTTTTTATTCGAAGCACATATTTATGTTTTATGTTTTTTTTTGATCCTTTAGGGTGAAGGGTCAAGTTACCTCGGGGAAAACTAGGTGATAAACGAGGGGAGTTCTTATCTATTTGTTTGATTGCCATCTCGATGTTGACTTAGGGTTATTATTGAGGCGTAGAGGCTTTAGTGGGTGGTCTGTTCGATCTGTTCCCCTCCATAAGTTGAGTTACGACCGGTGTAAGCCAGGTCGGTTCTTTTCTATTGGTTATAGGCTTTCGTACGAAAGGATTGAGGTTATTTTAGGTTAGGTGTATTGTTTTGTGACAGCTTGCTCTGCAAAGGCATGTTTGACTTTAGTCCGCGCTCTTCTAATTTAGCTCTGGTTATAAGAGGGGTGTGAATACTGACTTGATATAGGTGGGTTGTTTAATTATTAGAGGTTGATTTCTTCTTTAACTCAGCGGTTAGATTTCGTTTTATTGCGGAAAACCGCGAACAAGGGATTCATAACTATGTTTAAGTAGCGGTTAATTCCAGTGCCAGCATCCGCGGTTATTCTGTTAGCTATTCTCTTTTTAATGGTTTAAATCTTTTATAAGGAAAGGACGTTTTGGTGTGGAAGCCTCGATTTTATTGTTAATTTTCTTTTTATTCGGAAACTTTCTAGGTGAGAAGGGGATTTGATACCCCCGTATTTAATATTTGGAATTTTGGCCTTAGTATAGACTAAAAGAGCTCGGCAGCTAAACTAGCCACCGAGGGGAGTGTGGGGCCTAAGAAATGATCCACTAAAGCTTTTACCATTATTAGGCTGTAATAGGCCGTTGTAGGTGTACGTCCGGTTCAAATTCTTCGGTCAAAGCTGTCTGGTGTTATTCAAAACATAATCCAGGTGATGTGCTGCTTATGTAATGGGTGCCGTGCACTACTTTTATGCAAAAGTTCCAGATACAAATAATGAACTGATTAAGGACTCAGGAGTAGGTGGGGCTTAGATTGTTCTATCGAATGTGGTTTGTTAAGGGTACACACCGCCCGTCACCCACGGCGTGAGTTGTGGTAAGTCGTAACAAGGCAGCGCTAGAGGAACTTGGTGCTAGGGGGTTAGATTTCCTATGGCTTTAAATATGGCGTATTTGGATTTGATGTGTTATGCTTTGTGTTATGTGTTTTTATTTGTGTGTGGGTTTTTGTTTCGTTAGTATGGCAGTTGGTTTATGAATCTAAAACCAGCTCGATAGATTCAGAAGATGAATTTTTTGAGTTGTTTGGGACTGCAGTCCCTACTTTGTTTGTTTTAGTGCTTTGGTTGTTAAATCTGTTTTATGTAAGATTGTGTGTAAACTCAACAATCAAGGGGGTGGTTAAGATTATAGGACATCAGTGGTATTGAGAGTATGAAATATGGGGTGGAGGGCTTTGTTATGATTCTTTTATGACGGATTCTAATAATGTTGTGGATAAGCCCCTGCGTCTTTATTTGGATAGGAATTATTGTCTGTTGGTCACATCTGCGGATGTAATCCATTCCTTTTTGTTTGACAACACCTGTTGTTTTAAAGATAGATGCTGTTACAGGTCGTGTAAATCGATTGTTGTTTTCTCCAGATCGTGTTGAGGTGTTTGTGGGTTATTGTAGTGAGGTGTGTGGTGCTGGTCACGCTTATATGCAAATAGTGGTGGAAGTGGTATTCCCCCATAGTGGAGTTTCCAGAGTGTCATCTTGAGGTTGGTTTGGTAAGATATGGAATTGTTTTCGAAAGTTTTTTCAAGTGTTTTTGTTGTTAGGTTGGTACGTTTTTCTTTTGTGGTGCCTCCTGTTTTGTGTTGTTTGTTTTCATTGGCGGGTTCTCTTTCACTGTGTGGTTGTATATTCCTGTTAGTTGGTTTTAGGTGTTATGTCTTATTGTTTTGTTTGGTTTATGTAGGGGGTGTTTTTATATTAATGGGTTTATAATATCTTCTCGGGATTCATTTTTTCGTTAATTAGGGGGTTGGCTTAGTATAAAGAGTATGCTAGACTGTAAATCTTGTGATATCCTTGGGTTAGTCGAGTAAGGGTGCCAGATTTATGGGAAAGGCTTGGGATTTTTCAAAGGGAAGACATCCCCCCATATTATGGGCATTTTAGGTGATTTGAAATCATTTTATCCGAGTTTGTTATCGGAGTTCACTGCAGGAGTTGTGGGAAGGCATAGTGCCAAATTTTTATGGGTTAGCTTCAAGCACTTTTTAAGGGTTTACTTCTCATGCTTTTGATATCTGCGTGTTGTTGGGTTTGTGTTTCGGCCACAAGCTTGGAAGTTTCATATTCCTTTCAAGTCTGGTGTATTTTTGGTTGATTTTGAGACTCTTATATTTTTTATAGGTGCTCTCGTGTTTTGGTGTTTTGGCTTAGTTAATAAAGTTGTTAGATTAGGTTTGATTAGAAGATGCTGATTTGAGTTGCGTGTGTTATTTATACTTGATGGTTTGAGATTGGTTTGTGTTAATATGTTGTTTATTTGTGGTAGCATTGCTTTGGGCTATAGATGCTATTATTTTAATAGGTTTAAAAATTCCTGGGATTTGTTTTATCTAATAGTGGGGTTTTTGTCTTTAATGTTTATGTTATTTGTTAGAGGCGGGTCGGCGGTGAGTTTGGTTTTTTGAGAGTATTTGGGGTTAGTCAGTTTTTTTTAATACTTTATTATTCTGACTCAAGCAGACTGCGGGGCTCTTTGATAACTCTTGTATCTTCGCGGTTTGGCGATGTAGGGTTTTTTGTGTTTGTAGGGTGTTTTTTTGAGGGGTTTTTGTTTTTCTGTAGGATTTATGGCCTTTTTTTCTTATTGATAGTTGTGACTAAGAGAGCTTGTTATCCTTTTGTGAGTTGGTTGTTGGAAGCTATGCGTGCACCCAGTCCGGTGAGTTCTTTGGTTCATTCTTCAACCTTGGTTGCCGCCGGCGTGTGGTTTTTGCAACGGTGTGGTTTAAGCTTAGATAATAGTTCTTTATTTGTGTGTGGGTTTGTTGGTTGTTTGTTGGAGATTGTTTTGAGATCCCTTTGTGCTTGTGTTCAAACTGACATTAAGAAGCTTGTGGCACTTATTACGTGTAAAAAATATCCTGGTGTGTTGTTTATTTTATTTTTAGTAAAACCTTTTTGTGTCTTGCTCAATTATTGAGTCATGGGGAGCCATGTGGGGGATCTAATGAGTTTTTCAGGGTCTGCTCAAGATGGTCAAGTTATTTATAGAGCCGCGTATGGCGATTTTTGTGGTTGTTTTGTACGTTTCATTTTGTCTTTAGGTCTAACATGAAATCCATTTATTGGTGATTTTTTCCAAGCATGGCTTGTTTTGTAAGTTTGTTCTCAGGTTTAGAGTTTTGTGTGGATTATTTGTGGTTGGGAGGTTATTTCAACGATGGTGTATTCTATTCGTTTTCTGCTATATGTGGTTGGTAATTTTCGTGGTTTAGGTTGATCCCTAACAAGCGTTTATATTATGTCGGTTGGTAGCCTGTTAATGTGTTCGGTGTTAAATTTTTTTTTCATAAATTTGCTTAAGGAGCGTTGGGTTTCTGAACACACTTTGAGGGGTTTGTTGTTATTTAGTCAATTATTTGGTTATTGGATGGATTTGAGTTGTATAAGGCTGATCGAAGATCCATATTAGAGTTGATAGTCTTGGATGTTAGGAGGTGTGACAGGATGGTTAGTTTTGTAAAATTGGGGTTGAATTACTTCCAGAGGGTTGTTAGTAGTTTTAGCTATCGTTCGGAAAGTGTTTTATTAAGCTCCCTCTGTAGAATGAGGGGTTTTTATTTTTTAGAGTTTTTTTGTAAATCCAACTGGCGCAGGCTGCTTATGGTTGAGGGTACTGTCTATTTCTATTCCTTTTTCCATTTTTGGTCAATTATTCTGGTGTAGTGTTCAGCATGTTGGTTTTTCGTGTCAGAGGGAGATTACCGATTAATAGTTTAATCAGGTTACACTAGGAGTATGAGTTGCTGTAGTATATTGTCTTTTCAAGTCAAAGGTCCATTGGCTAGTGTAAGGAGGGGGTAAATCTTGTGTTCACAGAAATCCAGTGGGGAGGGGATATTCTATCTCCTCTGGCGAGCGTTGTGAGCAAAATGTAGACCTCAATTTTTGAGTGTGAAAATTTTCTACAAAAATAAAAAAAATTATTCTGAAAAAATCTGAAATTTTGAGTTTGATAGTATACTCAGCCCTCTTCCGAAGTGGGTTTCATACTGCTCAACTTTAAAAAAAATGTTGTAAGGGGGGAGTTGTGAAAACTTCAAAATAGTGAGTTTGAACGGATAAAACAGGGTATTTTTTTGTATTTTATACACACTATTTTTCAATAAATTTTGGGACTTCAACCCAAATTCGAGTCTAAAATTCTTCTCCTGTTTTGAACAGGGGAGCCGATTTTGTAGCTTAAAATTCCTGCAAAAAGGGGGATGAGCTAACTGGTACACGAAAAAGTGATGAAATTACCATACTATAATATATAGTAATATACAATAGGGAAAAAATATTCTTGTGTTCACAAAAATCCTGTGGGGAGAGGAGATTTTGTCTCCTATCGCGAGCGTTGTTAGCAAAATTTAGACCCCAAATCCGGGATGTGAAAAATGTCTACAAGAATAAAAAAAATATTTTTAAAAAATATGTAATTTTGAGTTTTATAGTATACTCAGCCCTCTTCCGGAGTGGGTTTTATACTGCTCAACTTTAAAAAAATGTTGTAACGGTAGGACCCTTAAGAACTTAAAAATAGTGAGTTTGATCGGATAAAACAGGGTATTTTTTGTGTATTTGTTACACACTATTTTTTAATAAATTTTGGGACTTCAACCCAAATTCGAGTCCTAAAATTCTTCTTCTATTTTCTTTTTTGGCCTCCTATTTTGAACAGGGGACCCGATTTTGTAGCCTAAAATTCCTGCAAAGAGCGGGGGCCTAAATCGTTCACGGAGAGGTGATAAAATAACCATACTATATTATTCAGTAATATATTATAAGAAAAAAATCTTGTGTTCACAAAAATCCAGTGGGAAGGGGAGATTTTATCTCCTCTGGCGAGCGTTGTGAGCAAAGTGTAGACTTCATTTTTGGGGTGTAAAACATTTCTACAAAAATAAAAAAAATATTTTGCAAAAATTTGAAATTTTGAGTTTGATAGTATACTCAGCCCTCTTCCGAAGGGGGTTTTATACTGCTCAACTTAAAAAAAATGTTGTAAGGGTGGGACCCTTAAGAACTTAAAAATAGTGAGTTTGATCGGTTACAACAGGGTATATTTTGTGTATTTTTTACACACTATTTTTCAATAAATTTTGGGACTTCTACCCATATCCGAGTCCTGAAATTCTTTTTCTTTTTTCTCTTTTTAGGCTTTCTGTTTTGAACGAGGGAGCAGATTTTGTAGCTAAAAATTCCAGCAAAAAGGGGGGCCCAAATGGTTCACGGAAAAGTGATAAAATTACCATACTTTTTTATATAGTAATATATTATAGGGTAAAAAATCTTGTGTTCACAAAAATCCAGTGGGGACGGGAGATTTTATCTCCTCTGGCGAGCGTTGTGAGCAAAATGTAGACCCCAATTTTGAAGTGTAAAAACTTTCTACGAAAATAAAAAATAGTTTTTTCGAAAAAATCTGAAATTTTGAGTTCGATAGTATGCTCAGCCCTTTTCCGAAGTGGGTTGTATACTGTTCAACTCTAAAATAAAATGTTGTAAGGGGGGACCCTAAGGAACTTAAAAATAGTGAGTTTGATCGGATAAAACAGGGTTTTTTGTGTATTTTTTACACACTATTTTTCAATAACTTTTGGGACTTCAACCCAAATTCGAGTCTTAAAATTCTTTTTCTTCTTACTACTGTGGCATCCTGTTTTAAACGGGGAGCCGGAATTTGTAGCTTAAAATTCCTGCAAAAAAAGGGGGGGCCTGAACGGTCCACGAAAATGTGATGAAATTGCCATACTATATTATAAAGTAATATATAATAGAAAAAGAATTTTGTGTTCACAAATATCCAGTGGGCAGGGGAGATTTTATCTCCTCTGGCGAGCGTTTTGAGGAAAATTTAGACCCCAATTTTGGGGTGTAAAAAATTTCTACAAAAATAAAAGAAATTATTTTGGAAAAATCTAAAATTTTTAGTTTGATAGTATACTCAGCCCTATTCCGGAGTGGGTTTTATACTGCTCAACTCCAAAAAAAATGTTCTAAGGGATGACCCTTAGGAACTTAAAAATAGTGAGTTCGATCGGATAAAACAAGGTATATTTTATGTATTTTTCACACACTATTTTTAATAAATTTTGGAACTTCAACCCAAATTCGAGTCTTGAAATTCATTTTTCTTTATTCTCTCTGGGCCTCCTGTTTTGAATAGGGGAGCCGATTTTGTAGCTCAAAATTCCTGCAAAAAAGGAAGGGCCTTAATGGTGCACGAAAAAGTGATAAAATTACCATAATATATTACATAGTAATAAATATTAGGGAAAAAAATCTTGTATTCACAAAAATCGAGTGGAGAGGGGAGATTTTATCTTATCTTGCGAGCGTTGTGAGCAAAATTTAGACCGCAATTTTTGGGTGTAAAAAATTTCTACCAAAATAAAAAAAATATTTTGAAAAAATCTGAAATTTTGGGTTTGATAGTATACTCAGCCCTCTTCCGAAGTGGGTTTTATACTGCTCAACTCTGAAAAACCTTTTGTAAGGGGGGACCCTAAGGAACTTAACAATAGTGTGTATGATCGGATAAAATGGGTATTTTTTGTGTATTTTTTACACAATTTTTCAATAAATTTTGGGACTTCAACCCAAATTCTAGCCTCAAAATTCTTTCTTTTTTCTTTCTGGGCCTCCTGTTTTGAACAGGGGATCCGATTTTGTAGCTTGAAATTCCTGCAAAAAAGGAGGGGCCTAAATGAGGCACGAAAAATTGATGAAATTACCATACTATATTATATACTAATATATAATAAGAAAAAAAATCTTGTGTTCACAAAAATCCAGTGGGGAGGGGTGATTTTATCTCCTGTCGCGAGCGTTATGAGCCAAATTTAGGCACCAATTTTGGGATGTAAAACATTTCTACAAAAATGAAAAAATTATTTTGGAAAAACCTGAAATTTTGAGTTTGATAGTATACTCAGCCCTCTTCCGAAGTGGGTTTTATACTGCTGAACTCTGAAAAGAATGTTGTAAGGGGGGAACTTAGGAACTTAAAAATAGTGAGTTTGATCGGATAAAACAAGGTATATTTTGTGTATTTTTTACACACTATTTTTCATAAATTTTTAGACTTCAACCCAAGATCGAGTCTTAAAATTCTTTTTTCTTCTTTCTTTCTGGACCTTCTGTTTTGAACAGGGGAGCCGATTTTGTAGCTCAAAATTCCTGCAAAAAAATGGAGCCTAAATGGTGCACGAAAAAGTGATGAAATTACCATACTATATTATACAGTATTATATAATAGGGGGAAAAAATCCTATGTTCACAAAAATGCAATGAGGAGGGGAGATTTAATCTCCTCTGGCGAGCGTTGTGAGCAAAATTTAGACCCCAATTTTGGGATGTAAAAAATTTCTACGAAAATTAAAAAAATTATTTTGAAAAAATCTGGAATTCTGAGTTTGATAGTATACTCAGCCCTCTTCCGAAGTGGGTTTAATACTGCTTAACTCTAAAGAAATTTTTGTAAGGGAAGACCCTAAGGAACTTGAAAATAGTGAGTTTGATCGGATAAAACAGGGTTTTTCGTGTATATTTTACACAATATTTTTTAATAAATTTTGGGACCTCAACCCAAATTCGAGCCTTAAGGTTTGCTCTCTTTTTTTTCTGAGCCCCCTGTTTTGAACAGGGGAGCCGATTGTGTATCTTGAAATTGCTGCAAAAAAGGGGTGGCCTAAATGGTGCACAAAAAAGTGATGAAATTACCATACTATATTATATAGTAATATATAATAGGGAATAAAATCTTACATTCACAAAAACTAGTAGAGAGGCGAGATTTTATCTCCTCTGGCGATCGCTGTGAGCAAAATTTAGACCCCAATTTTGGGGTTTAAGAAATTTCTACAGAAATAAAAAAAATTATTCCTCAGAAATCTTAAATTTTGAGTTTGATAGTACACTCAGCCCTCTTTCGAAGTGTGTTTTATACTGCTCAACTCTAAAAAACTGTTGTAAGGGGGGACCCTAAGGAACTTAAAAATAGTGAGTTTGATCGGATAAAACAAGGTTTTTCGTGTATTTTTTACACACTATCTTTTAATAAATTTTGGGACCTCAACCCAAATTCGAGCTTTAAAGTGTGCCCTCTTTTTTTTCTGGGCCTCCTGTTTTGAACAAGGGAGCCGATTTTGTATCTTGAAATTCCTGCAAAAAATGGGTGGCCTAAATGGTGCACAAAACGTTATGAAATTACCATACTATATTATATAGTAGTATATAATAGGGAAAAAATCTTACATTCACAAAAATCTAGTAGAGAGGGGAGATTTTATCTCCTCTGGCGAGCGTTGTGAGCAAAATGTAGACACCAATTTTGGGGTTTAAGAAATTTCTACAGAAATAAATTTATTTATTACGAAGAAATTTGAAATTTTGAGTTTGATAGTATACTCAGCCCTCTTCCGGATTGGGTTTTATACTGCTTAACTTTAAAAAAAATGTTGTAAGGGATGACCCTAAGGAACTCAAAAATAGTGTGTATGATCGGATAAAACAGGGTATTTTTTGTGTATTTTAACACACTATTTTTTAATAAATTTTGGGACTTTAACCCAAATTCGAGTCCTACAATTCTTTTTCTTTTTCCTTTCTGGCCCTCCTGTTTTGAACACGGGAGCTGATTTTGTAGCTTGAAGTTCGTGCAAGAAATGAAGGGCACAAATGTTGCACGAAAAATTGATGAAATTACCATACTATATTATATAGTAATATATAATGAGAAAAAAAATCTTGTGTTCACAAAAATCCAGTGGGGAGTGGTGATTTTATCTCCTTTCGCGATCGTCGTGAGCAAAATTTAGACCACAATTTTGTGATGTAATAAATTTCTGCAGAAATAAAAAAATTATTTTGAAAAAACTCTTAAATTTTGAGTTTGATAGTATACTCAGCCCTCTTCCGGATTGGGTTTTATACTGCTTAGCTTTAAAAAAAATGTTGTAAGGGATGACCCTTAGGAACTTAAAAATAGTTAGTTTGATCGGATAAAACAAGGTATATTTTGTGTATTTTTTACGAACTATTTTTAATAAATTTTGGGACTTCAACCCAAATTCGAGTCCTAAAATTCTTTTTTTTCTGATCATCCTGTTTTGAACAGGGAAGCCGATTTTGTACCTCAAAATTCTTGCAAAAAGGGGGGCCTAAATGTTGCACGAAAAAGTGATGAAATTACCATACTATATTATATAGTAATATATTATAGGGGAAAAAAATTCTTGTGTTCACAAAAATCCAGTGGAGAGGGGAGATTTTATCTCCTCTGGCAAGCGTTGTGAGCAAAATTTAGACCCCAATTCTAAGGTGTAAAAAATTTCTACAGAAATGAAAAAAAATTATTTCGAAGAAATCTGAAATTTTGAGTTTGATAGTATACTCAACCCTCTTCCGAAGTGGGTTTTATACTGCTCAACTCTAAAAAAATGTTGTAAGGGGGGACCGTGAGGAACTTGAAAATAGTGTGTATTATCGGATAAAAGAGGGTATTTTTGTGTATTTTTTACACACTATTTTTCAATAAATTTTGTGACTTCAACCCAAATTCGAGCCTTAAAATTCTTCAACTTTTTTATTCGTGAGCCTCCTGTTTTGAACAGGAGAGCCGATTTTATAGCCTTAAATTCCTGTAAAAAACAGAGGGCCTGAATGATGCACGAAAAATTAATGAAATAACCATACTTCATTATATAGTAATATATAATAGGAAAAAAAATCATGTGTTCACAAAAATCCAGTAGGGAGGAAAGATTTTATCACCTCTCGCGAGCGTTGTGAGCAAGATTTAGACTCCGACTTTGAGATGTAAAAATTTTCTACAAAAATGGAAAAATTATTTTGGAAAAATCTGGAATTTTGAGTTTGATAGTATACTCAGCCCTCTTCCGAAGTGTGGGTTTTATACTGCTCAACTCTAAAAAAATGTTGTAAGGAGTGACACTCAGGAACCTAAAAATAGTGCGTTTGATCGCATAAAACAGGGTATTTTTTGTGTATTTTTAACACACTATTTTTTAATGAATTTTGGGACTTCACCCAAATTCGAGTCCTGAAATTCTTTTTTTCTTATTTCTTTCTGGCCCTCCTGTTTCAAACAGGCGAGCCGATTTTGTAGCTTAAAACTCCTGCAAAAAAAGGGGGCCTAAATGGTGCACGAAAAAGTGATGAAATTACCATACTTTTTTATACAGTATTATATAATAGGGGAAAAAATCCTATGTAAAAGGCAGAATTCCATTAATTATTTTTATTGAAAATCAAACGTAACCGCCAATACGGTCCGGGGAAACTCGAGTTCAACGTCAAGGTATTCAGTCACGGTATATGCACCAATGTGTCTAATGAACGGTTGAGTCACGCGTCCAAGCCCACCAAAATATTGACAAGACAATACGTGAGACAATACGGTACTATTGAAACGAAATAATTATTCAATAAAATAGCAAACCTCAATTATTCCGCTTCGTACTGAATCCAAAAACAACGAATATTCAATAGCAACAAATACTGCTAAATGTCATAATTCCAACTGCGCGCGAACGGCTAAATAAAGATAAAAAATGTTGACCCAAAATCCAATAACTTCAAATAGTTCAGTAAAACAAAACGATTAAAATGAACAAAATGCAAGAGATTCGAACGTTTGATTTTCAATAAAAATAATTGAAATTCTGCCTTTTACATCGCCCCCCGAAATCCGCACCGGATTCCACAAAGGTTAACAATGCACATGCTCTGGTTCCCTAAGAAGGTCATTATTCATTCTTCAACTCATATGCTAGAACAAACGCGTAGATGTTACTTTCGGAATCAAAGTGAGATAATGTCATCATGCACAAGACGTTCTCCATGCCTCACACACGTGACAAAATTCACCGGCTCTTTTAGCCAGGTTGATCAGAAGCCAGACGTTTTCCATGCCTTACTTCAACCAACCTGGTTGGCCCAATCACGTTACGTAACGAAACCAATTTTCAATTGCTCGGTCACATCTGTGAATTCCCTTCGAACACTGAACACGAGCTTGGTACGTGTCGTCTGGGAATTAACTGGTCCCAGAACCACCCAGCCAAGCGTGGTTAGGTAAGCAAATGGCTTGTTGGGGCGACCAAATCTCTGCTCCAATACCCCATGTGCTCTGGTACGTCCGCTCCAATAAGCAGACCAACCGAGTGATCAGGAATGTCAGGTAAATCTACATCATTCAAATGTTCCCATGGCTTGGCGTCAATAGCAGCCGAATAACAATTGTTTCTAGGCAAATCCGAAACACAAAATGCGCGCTGTATGACCACAGTTGGTTTATCGCAACCTAATGGTGCTAGCGAGAGTTCTGTTGTCCCAGATTCTAGATGAGAATCCGAATTCAGCGTTCGAATATGTAGGACTTCTTTTTCGGGTTGAATTCCCAATTCAACAAGAAGGCTACTTTTCACAAGAGACACATCAGATCCGTTATCCAACATAGCATATGTATCTACTGAGCCTCGTGGTCCCAGAACGGTAACAGGGAATGTGCCCAGACGGACACGTTCAAAACGAGCACTCATACTGTTACATCTTAGCAAATTTTGATCACTCCCTTCCTTGTGCATATGTAACAAGTAATTATGCCTCTCATTACAACCAGAGACAGAGCAGAACACATTCTTGCGGCGATCTATAGCTCGATGACCGGTAAGAAGACATAAGAAACAAGCCTGATATTTCTTGACAACATTCCACCGACCAGTCACATCGTAAGATTTGAACATGTCACAATTATCCAAATCGTGTTTATCACCACAAACATAACAACTACTGTCAAGGTTTGATTGAAACTGGCCCGTGCGGTTAACTGTAGCATGAACTCGCGAAAAGTCTCTACTTGTCTTCTCCATCGTCTTTACAATCGATTTGGTCGCAATTTGACCGAAGCGACTACGACATATACGTGCCTCGTCCGCTATGAACCGCTGCAGGTCATGAAATTTAGGCTGACGGTTGCCTTGGTTGATTACATCAACTAATCTGGCCCAACGATCCTGCAGTTCATATGGTAATTTATAGACGATCAACTCAAGTGTCGTCAAAGAATCAAGGTCCCCCTCGTAATTCATTTGAGAGAGAGCAGTCTCGCAGTTCTGCATTTCTATCGAAAGTTGAGTCAGCGAGACCCCGTTTGACTTTACTTTTTCCATGGATGAAATTAACCGGTCAATCATTGACCGCGCGATAACGTGAGTATGTCCGTAGAGATCAGTTAATATCTCTCGCGCTCTTTTGTAGACAATTTCGGGCAACAACATACTACATCCATCGATAGCATCTCGCGCTTGACCCTTACAATAGTGCAGCAAATACAGCATACGTTGTCCGTCGTCAAAAACATTACTTTCAATATAGTTCTCAAACTGACGTACAAATTTCCAATACTGACATGGATTGCCATCAAAATACTGCAATTCTACTCGTGGCATCACCGGTGTTACACGGTCAGGGAAATGACTTGGCCCTTTGCGTGCTTCTTGGGGTTTAACTGAGCTGAGATATTCCTTGACGGTCTTCTCAGCCTTACCGTCTCCAGCAACCTGGCGAGAATCTCCATCCTCAGACAGTTCTAATTTAAGTCGTGCTAGTCGAGTAGCATTCGCAGCGATCAACAGTCCTAACTCAAGCTCCTGACGCTTCTGTTCTTCCTCTATTTGTGCTAACACAAACTGCGCCCTAAGATTATCAGAGTTAGAACTGACTACCGAACCAGAGCATGACATGTTATCAACCAATGGAAGATTACCGACTTGCCCGTCCAAAGGATCCTTTTGTTCGTGTTCAGTCGTTTTCTCCGACGATTTCTTCGTTTTCCTCATTTGCTCGAACGAAGCCAATTGAGTACTGTAACCGCCAATACGGTCCGAGGAAAGTCGAGTTCAACGTCAAAGTATTCAGTCACGGTATAGGCACCAATGTGTCTAATGAACGGTTGAGTCACGCGTCCAAGCCCACCAAAATATTGACAAGACAATCCGTGGGACAATACGGTACTATTGAAACGAAATAATTATTCAATAAAATAGCAAACCTCAATTATTCCGCTTCGTACTGAATCCAAAAACAACGAATATTCAATAGCAACAAAAACAGCTAAATGTCACAATTTCAACCTCGCGCGAACGGCCAAATAAAGATACAAAAAAGTTGACCAAATCAAGAACTTCAATAGTTCAGTGTTAAACAAACGCATAAAAATGAACAAAAAGGCAGGAGCTTCGATACGTTGATATTCATAAAAATAATTGGAATTTCTGCTTTTACAAGCGTGCTGAAACATGAAATTCATGCGATTGTGATTTACATCCATGGTCGACATCGACCGAAGGAGACCAACAACAACAATTAGGCGTTCGACGGTGTGCCGCGTCATCGATTTTTCGTCATATTTGAGGGTCTGGGTATTAAAAGGTGTCTTCTAAAGTTGATCGATGCTTTTATTTCAGAGCAGTAAAACCGTGAGGAGATAAATGGAATGTTATCTTCAGATTTGATGGCGAGCTCATGAGTGCCACAGGGATCTGTTCTTGACCAATTGTTATTCAAGATCTTTGTGAGAGTTCTTTCTTGAAGCCACAGGAGGATACATATAGTAGAATAGGCAGCGCTGCCAGAACGCTCTGCGAAATTCGGAGTATATTTGCCGCCAATAACCCGCATATGATTCTAATGCCCTACTAACGTACGTTGGCGCCCTTTTGGAACACGATTTACCATTTGCGTTTCATCAGTCTAAAGGCAAATGCGATTACTTAGAGAGGGTGCCAATAACGGGAATTAAGATGTTGAATGGCATGCGTCACCTCACTAACGAGAATATACGAAGCTTACTGTAACTTCGACACTTAGAACTTCCAAACAAGTTTGGATCTTCTTCTGGCACGCCGCAAAGTTCTCCGTCAATATGGTGAATCAAAGACTAAAAGACTTAGGCTAAGTAATGCGGGCACGCTATCCATGCAGGTAGTGAATACGTGGAACATGCTATTGAAGGAGATCATGTTCCTACCATAAGAACAGCTATTTAAGAATGCGATGGAACGATATTTGCTGAGATGGGTGTACTCGATCCCATGAGTGATGTAGTGGTCGTCCTTTATTATCAGCGTTTGCCTTATCAGCGGACCGCACCAATGTTGTGAAGAAGATTATACTGAAGTTTATCCATTCTGCATTCTATCCAGAAGATTATTCTCAAAAGCATCGTCAATGTCGCATAGCTAGAAACCCATCATGAATATTTTAAATGTTCGACATTTTGTAATAAAATAAAGTGAATAACATTTTTCCAATTTTTTTTTAATTATTAGAGTTCATCTAATCAAATTTTAATTCAATTATTAGCTTTTTGTTTATATGAGATGTTTACTTAGCTTTATAAAGACCGCGCCGTCAACATGGACTTTTCATTTACCGACAAAAATTACCAAAAACAGTAATGTAATCAGTGAGTATGTTGCAATGAAATAAAATAAAATTATGAATCCTCTTAAAATACTATGAACTTCGATGTCAATCAATTAACCTTACACTTTCCCATTTAATTCCATATATATTCAAAAAATTATTCAACGTTTAATAACATGTTTTGCGTTTCTTATGAACCATCAAAACATATAGCAATCGCGCTCCATGTATCAAAATGCACTGATTTTATTTTATGAGTATATTGTGTTTAAAAATACAAAAAATGGTTGATATAATTGTTACAATAGTTTGGAGAAATTGTTACAACCTATACGTGATTTTAAATATAATAATAATAATAATAATAATATTAATGATAATAATATCAATAATATTGATATAATATAGATGATATACTATATACTATGCGACCATCGCACGAAAGCGGATTGTGACAAGGTTATATTATTATTGATTTAAATTTAATTCAACCTTTTGATTGACTTGGTGATTGTGCAACCTTTTATTATTAAAGGCGAGGGTTCAATTTACATCAATTATTGAACAACAAAATTTAAGTAAATTACAGCAATATTGATTCTTATGCATCTCAAATGCATTATCATTTACTTCCTCTAAGATTCACATAGCTGAACATTTTCAGTAACTTCATGTTAGAAATTGAACCGGATATTAGCTACTTTCCAATGTCGGGAAACATCATAGAGCTTGTATGAGATAATAAAGTTATTTAAATAACCAATATAAATAAAACGGTTGAATAATAAAAAGATGTGTGAGAACAGAATAATCCAAACTTGTGAAACATGGCTAACAAAGTAATTTTAAATGTTATTTGTCTATTGAAATTACTTATTTTCTCCTATTTATACATAATCAGTGGATATAGCATGACTGACAGCCGAAGTATAATATGACGACTTTGTTGATTGTAGTATTCAAATTTCCTTCTGTATTCCACAAATTCATTTATGACTTAGTCTTTAATGACATTGATTCGCTTTTTTATATCTTGGTGAATCCAAGGCTATATTTCATTTAAACAGAAAAGAATTTTGGTCTCAACAAACTATCCACTGAAGTCACGAATACATTTTTACATTCAACTCACCATTTAATTTAATTTCAAGATCATCTGATATAACGTTTTGAATCTCGATCTTGCCAGGGATGGTGCAGTATTCACTTAAACGACTCGATGAACACTCAGCACTCGGGTCGGATGGAATGCACCGAATGCTTTTAAAAGTATTGGCGGGTATCATAGAAGAAGAAGAAAATGGCTTTTATTCGAGTACACTAGCGCTAATCTTTAGTTTATCCCTGAGGTGTGGTAGGTTACCTCAAGATTAGAAGTACGGCATTGCCGAATCAATGTATGAGGGCGGTTAAACCAGTGATCTGGCTAACTATCGACCAGTTACCCTCACTTCGGTAGTTGAAAAGACGCTGGAACGGAGATTAAAAAACAGATAGAAGATTTTATCTTTACTACCAGACAGCTAACATCTGCTCAGCATGGTTTTACGCGAAGAGGAACATGCGCATCCAATCTCAGCACTGGTGTGCTGAACTCGAGCTTGATCACCCGTTAGTAACTGCGTTCTTTGATTTCGGTGAGGCTTTTGACCGTGTCCCATTCAAACGTCTATTGCTCAAGTTCCGTGCTCGTGGTGTAAAAGGACATGTTATAAATTGAATTGAAGACTTCATAACTGACCGTAATACGCAGTTCGAGGTTAACAAAGCTAAGTCATCGACTACACGTCCAACTTCCGGTGTTCCACAGGGATCTTTAATCGGCCTTTTACTTTTTAAAATATATGCCAATGACCTCTCAGACTCATTAAATCTGCATTGTCTAATTTTGCCGATCATCTGAAAGTTTGGAGTACCATAAACTCTTATGCTGACAGTAGAGTTTTCCAATACTATTTAGACAAATTGCTTTTTTGTACGGTAAAGTGGCAGCCCCCATTAAATTGACAGAAATGCGCAGTAATGCTTTTGGGGCAAAGCACTCCTAAAGATAGTACATCCTCGGTTATCATCAACTAAATTAGTTGATATTGAACGTGACCTGGGTAAAATTGTGACACATTCGCTCAAATCCAAAAAGAATACGAACAGAAAAACTGCCGCTGCGAACCGCGCATGGTGAGCTATCAGTCAGTCGTTCTAGGCGATTACACCACAAATGTTTCGCACTCTCTTTTAAACATATGTGAGACCAGTTTTGAAATATGGTTTGCCAGCAACCTATCCACAAACTAAGGTAGAACGTGACCATTTGGAAAAAGGGCGAAGGCGCGCGACGAAAAATTACAAGTATTGAAATCAATCACGTATATAGAAAGAATTCAACGCCTTGACCTCAAATCGTTCAGTGGTCAGCGTTTGCGCTGCGACTCACAGCTAAATTTCCGAATATTACTGGGAGCCTGGGTGATAATCTGCACGATTTTTTCACTCTCGTGGCGGGCTCGAAAACCTGAGGCTATGCTCTAAAGCACTAACAGCGCAAAACACTAATCATAAGACGTGGATTTACGCTCTCAACACGAATTGTTAACTTGTGGAATGCGATTCTGGAAGAGGTTATTGCAGCAAGATCTGAAAACCATTTCAATCAACTAGTGTATAATGTACTGCATGTAATCACTGGGAATCTGTACAACACTGGACAGGATTTCTTCAACGGAGGTTCTCTTGGACTATGTTGCTGACAAGCACTGGACAATTTGTCGTTTATCAAGAATAATAATAAGAAAAATAAGGATTATTTAAAAACAATTACGTATGTAAATTTGATTAATGATTCAATTTATACAGAAAGGAATCCTAAATGCTTAATGTGTAAAATTTAATGACTGTTAGCAAAAAATACCTTGCATGTGTTCGTTGGTGGCGTTTAAAACTCGTGGAGGTAATCTGTTCATTCGCCCATTCTCCTTGCGGGCAAATTTTCCAAATCAGATCCATACCAAGAGCTGTCCGTCACTTGCAATTCGTTCAATATTCAATATTTATCGGCTTCATCCATAGCTTCGGACATATTCCTATATCAAATGTTGATGTGAGGTCCTCCTTCAGTTTCTTATTCCAGTCGAGATTTAAGCGGGATTCAAGGACATTAATTGCGCTTCAGATAGTTAATTTTAGGAGTCTTTGCCACTAGGTGCTTTAGAGTTTTAGTCATCGCAGGAAGTGATGAAACACGACGAGATTTTGCCGCGTTTATTTAACTCGATCAAATAACCTCAGCATCCCTTTTTGTTGGCACTACTCGTTCAATTACTTGATTGTACAAACTCCTCCTGGTTTTGGGAAAAAAAATTTTGCGATTAATCGATTATAGAAAGTTTCTGGTAACGTTTCGCTTCTGAACACAGAAGCTTCGTCAGACCGAGGGTGTCGGTACGAGAAGTGTTCAGGTTGAAATAGCATTTTCTTCACCAATCATGAGTTCTCTAAGCTAGACAGGGGAGATCAAGACAATTGATCACACCCCCTAAATGCTGTGTTAATCCCTAAATTGTTTATTTAGTGTGCAGGTGCGAACAGCATTCGCTGACACATTGATTACGTAATTCATTTGCGCATTATGTGTTATGCACGTTAATCCTCACCCGCTGCAGAACCGAACGATGGATTGTTGAGATATTCGCCTCATCCACCTTGTTCACCGTATTCGCCCCAGCATTTTTTGTTTAAACAGCCTTGGCGTGAAGTCTTTTCCCTATAAGATTTCACACCCCGTCTTGCCACTTCCACGTTATCAAGATCTACGCTGTGTCCAGTGTCTAACACATGTTCAGCTGAGGCAGAATTCGGAATCAGTGATTGATATTCACTGGGTTGCTTTCCTACCCGTTTCCTGTGTTCGTTTACACTAGTGCAAATTTCTCTAGAGGTTTGCCCAATGTAAACACCCAGGCAACTTTTGCATTTGATTTTGTAGATGCAGTCTGTCGCACAACCTAAATAAGTCTTATCTTTGAGATGCACTAATACAGAGCGGAGAGTTCTACCTCCCTTATATGTTACTCTAATACCTGCGTTATTCAAGATTTTACTTATTCCTCCGAAGGTGCTTTTGAAATACGGTAGACATACCGTAGCTAGCCAAACTTTTTCAGTTTTGGCTGTAGATGTTCAACGCGGTTCAATTGACGCTTAATTAAGCTCTTGGGGTAACCATGATTTGCAAGTCGGCAACTGACTTCTGTGTGAGCTCGTCTGTTGTCGGCATCATCGCTGTAGAGGCGGTCAAACTTCTGGAATAACGATTTTGCTACGGACTGAAAAACCCTTTTAAGGCGCGCAGATGTGAATCTCAAAATGGCATCCGTGGTCGATGGCTTACGATATCCGCTGTTTTTAATTATCTTGGCCCTTGTCGTTTTTGGCGCGAGACAGTCCGAGAACGGAAGTGTTCCCCCTCCCGTAGACTCGGTTTCTTTTGTAACATGGATTTTTGGATTCAAACTTAAGAGATAACTATGAAATGCTTCCAGTCTGTTTCGCTTTATGATGACGAATGTATCGTCAACATAGCGCCACCATATCTTTGGTTTTACCGCTTCGTTTCTCAAAGCTTTCTCTTCGAAGTGCTCCATGTACATATTCGCTAGCACTGGAGAAATGGGTGAGCCCATCGCTAAACCATCGTTTTGCTTGTATAGCTGTCCATTAAATAAGAAGTGGTTCATATTTAGACAAATTGCTACACCGTTGATGATTTCTTGTACACTCAAGTTGGTACGATCCTTCAAGGTCATATAGGAGTTGAGTGATTTCCTCACTAATTCTAAAGCGCTTGTAGTGTCAACATTCGTGAACAAGGAGCTTACGTCAAAACTAACCATCATCTCATCCTCTCCAATTGTTACGGTACTTAAGTGACGAAAAAAATCAAACGAGTTCTTAAAATAGGAATTCGTGTTAAGAACCAGTGGTTTCAAAAGCTGGGCAAGGTGCTCAGCCAATTCGTTTGTTGGGAATCCAATGCCGTCTACAATGGGCCTTAAGGGGATGCCTACCTTATGTATCTTTGGAAGTCCATAGAACCTGGGTGTCTGAGCAGATTTTGGGTAGGGCATGAACCATAATCTTTGACGAAGGTTTTCCTTAATTTCTCACAGTTATCTTGAAAAAACCTTCGCACGGTTATTCGTAATGGGCCTAGCTCTACGGTTGTAAATAACCCGATACGACCTTCAGCAAGATGTGACTCTGTCCTATCTCTATAATCACTTTTAGAAAGAATCACGGTTGCTTTGCCTTTATCTGCCTTAGTGATCACTATTTTCTCTTCTTTTCGCAATTCAAGGAGTAATTGTTGTGAAATGAGCTGAGATGGATTCAATAATTTTGTTTATTCGATTCTCCATTCGATCTGTTATTGCTCTTCCTCTTCCTTCGCATCCATGTCTTGTTGCACTTCGGCATAAAAATAAAATATATGTTCATTAATATTTTGAACCTATGTACCGTAATTTACCTTTTTAGGAATTTCATATTGATAATGATTTTCAACAGAAACTGTTTCTGTTGGATAGGTTTGGTACGGCCGACCTATTCATTCACATGAGCCCACACTCGCGCAGACTGAGTTTGAACCCATCATCAATGTAATCTTCCTCATTTATTCATAATCATAATTATCTAATGGGTCATATATAAAATTATCATATTATCATGATCATCATCCCCATCAGCATAATCAACATCATCCCCATCATTATCAGCATCATCCACATCATCCACATCATCATCATCATCATCATCATCATCATCATCATCATCATCATCATCATCATCATCATCATCATCATCATCATCATCATCATCATCATCATCCTCATCATCATCATCATCATCATCATCATCATCATCATCCTCATCATCATCCTCCTCCTCCTCCTCATCATCATCATCATCCTCATCATCCTCATCCTCATCCTCATCATCCTCATCCTCATCATCATCATCATCATCATCATCATCATCATCATCATCATCCTCATCATCATCCTCATCATC
>JACCGJ010018643.1:0-16612 GCA_013407085.1 Atriophallophorus winterbourni | reverse complement strand
GAAATTTTCAAGGTCACGGATTATAAACGTGCGCGAATTTGAAGATCGGCACTGTATCATTCGTGTTTTTCCTCTTCGCTTTGATAAAGTTTATATCCGTTCGTGTTTGTCTGAATTGATGCTACCGCCTTCTATAGTAGATTTTTCCACGGCTTTCCGATGTTCTTCACAATTTCACCCAGACTTCTAAAAACTTGATGTAGATATTGCCCAGGTTGCGCGACAAAAGAATTTTGACTATTCTAATGTCAAACAAAGCTCACTATATTGCTCTGCGAGATAAGTAACTCGTCGCGAAAGTTGTCTGATATAAAGAGATGCGGCTTACAAGGGCTTGACCCCCTGTCGTCTATCAAGAAGAAGAAGATGGAAAAATACTGAAAATCAAACAAAAAATCCCTTCAGCGTATTGTTTGTATGCATGGCACTGAAACTTCCGATTCATGCATAATATTTCACAGCCATGGCCTATACGTTTGCTGATATATTGTAATATTGCCCAGACCTATACATGTGTAAGACGCCGTCAACCGGAGCCTAATGTGATGTAAATTTGTACATGTTAAAATTAAACTCGAATCATCAGCAGTATTTGTTTACATCTACGCAATATCAATTTAAATTGAAGAATGCGTATTGTGCGTAACATTTATGCACATTTATGCACAACTTGAACAATCGTAAAGACAAGTCTGCAAACCATCAGTGTAGTCAAGCTTGAACGAAAAAATACGGGTAAAGGTTGTGTATTATTTAACGATATTTGGCATTAACAAGAAATAAATGGCAAATCTCTAAAAGTCTCTCCTTCGATCATTTGAAGTAACAAGACACTAAATGTCAGCTGAAGTAGTGAAATAGTCTCTGAGTAATGAAGCTTCTGTCGCGCTGAGTCTAGACCTTGAAGTGTTGCGATGGTTTGTGTGCCACCACGGTCTCAATCTGACCTAATACCTTTTGTTTAGGCTTTTTTGCTGAAGGCTTCAGTCGGTTACCCTAATTGTTCCCGATCTAGACATAAGCGACCTGCATACAACCATAACCATATCTACAAAAACCAACTCCACAGTGTATCGCGCACGACAGATGGGGTCTCCTTAATTGTTGCATTGCGGTTGTATCGAGGATGAGATATCACAACATGTTTGCAAAGCGGGTGTAGCGTTTGCTAACCTTGCCACTTGCGGCGTCGACGAGATGTTTCACTCCATACTAAAGACCGAGTGTACAACGCAGTGGTGCCTGTCACTCTACTTTATGGCTACGAAACCTGGTCTATCCGAGTGAAAGATGTCCGTAGGCTTTCTGTTTTTGACACCCGTTGCCTGCGTAGATTGCTCGCATTCGGGGGTAGCATCGCGTTACAAATATAGATGTCTGCAAGCAAGTGTTGCATGGCAGTTAAGCATTCGGTACGTGCTACCGGTGTAATGCTGTCTTCGATGATGATGAGTGTTAAAACCAAATGGTCACGGACTGAGAGGAATGCTGGTGCTTGCTCGTTTTCTGTGCTTCGGACATGTTTTAAGAATGCCTCCCCACCATTTACCATACCGCGCCTTATTCGCAGAGCCAGGCAGAAGTTGGGAGAAACGACCGGGTGGCCATTACATGACGTGGCTAGTCGGGATGAAGAAACTCACCGTAGTGCTAGGCTCAGTTCGGCGTATTCGTTCGTCTGGGTGGGGTCTAAAAGCTCCACCTAATAGTTGGCTGGAAACTTTACGAGATATGGCTGCAAACCGAAGTCAGTGGCGCCAGTGTATTTTATTATGTGTGCCTGTTATAATCCCGTGATTCTAGGATTAAACTGTATCTCAAACAGACAATTGAGCAGAGAGGTTCTGGATGAAAGTTCTATTGATACAAGGTGGGACAAAGAGCACCACAGTCCAATTGAAGGGTAGGCTAAAATAGGGAGAAGAACTGTTAGTGTAAAGTAAACACAATGATAAGTATAATTCGTTTGGAGGTGACCCTCCTAACACCTCCCCCAGGAAGTCTTCAACGATAGGACTGTTTACGTGGGTTCAGCTGCAAAGGTTTGACTTTCTTTCGAACACGATCGGTCCATCTTCTTGGTGTACAGTTAGTTTGAACATCTCGTTTTTCTGGCGAGGATATGGTCAACCTCTCAGGTAGTTCAAATGTGTCTAGCAAGATGTCCAGTGGAATACCAGGATCGTGGTTTACAATCTCGGGCAAAGAAGATGGGCGCAGCTGATTTGCATGACGGATCCAGATGGAAGATTGTACATCAACTTCATGGATCACGTGTCCCACGCGGCGAACAATTTGTCCGTGTGTCCATGTTTCACCACCACTTCGATAGTCTTTTGCCAGTACGCATGCACCTGGCTTATAGAACCGACTGACAGCTCCATGGTGATGGTTGAACTGGTTTTCCATGCGTCGGTTTCTAGGCATCTCATTAGAAAACGATGGACGGATGATGTCCAATGGTAATCGAATCTTTCGATTCATGAGTGCCTCTGCCGGGGATACCCTGTTAGGTACATTGGGATTCGGCGTGGTTCGGTAACTGAGCAAGAACCTTTCAATGATTTCTGACGTGGTTCCTTCCCCTCTGAGTTTCAAGAGTGCTCTCTTGAATGTATCCACAAATCTTTCTACTTGTCCGTTGGATTGTGGGTGAAACGGAGGCGTGCGTTTATGCTCAATACTGTTTTGTTGACAGAATGATGCAAACTCCGCCGAAGTGAAAGCTGTTCCGTTGTCGGAAACAAGAGTATCTGGGACACCAAATCGGCTGAATACCTGCTGCAGTTTAGTAATCGTTGCACTTGAAGTGACTCGAACCATGTGAAACACTTCGGGCCATTTGCTGAATGCGTCGACTAGGATCAAATAATTTTGATTGTTAATCGGACCAGCAAAATCAATATGAACCCTGGACCATGGTGATTCTGGTGTGGGCCATGAAAATAACTCGGTTTTTCTAGGGGTCTTCGCCGCCAATTGACAGTTAGAACATGTTTTTACGAGACCCTCTAGCTGTTTATCCATATTAGGCCAATATACATAACTTCGTGCCAACGCTTTCATATGGCTAATGCCAGGATGACCAAAGTGAAACTGTTTGAGAACATCCTTTTGTAGTGTTGATGGCACAACCACACGTTCTGCGAACAACAGGCATCCTGCGTTTTCTGATAGAGACCCACGGCGCCGAAAGAGCGGTTGAAGATTTTCGTCACATGTACGGGGCCATTGGGTGCGGTTGAAATGTAGGACCTTCTGAAGGACGGTATCGTGAGCAGTAGCCTCACGTATCATATCAGAGGTTATTGGTAACACACGAATAATATTAGTAAAAACATTACCAATCCCAGACGACTTGTTCACTAAGCTTAATGGTGCAACGTGTTTCGCAAAACTTGATTTGGCTGATGCGTACTTACAGATCGAAGTTGATGACGACGCGAAGGAACTTTTAACAATCAACACACATCGAGGATTGTTTCAGTTCAACCGGCTACCTTTTGGTGTAAAGTCAGCACCTGCGATTTTCCAACAAATAATAGATTCCATGTTGACGGGTTTAACAGGAGTTGCAGCTTACCTTGATGATATTATCATATCAGCACCCAATCATGATGAACTATCAGATCGTATAGATTCTGTGCTCGAACGAATTCAACAGTATGGTTTCCGTTTACGGGCAGACAAATGCGAATTTTTTCTGGAATCTATAAAATAACTTGGTTTCATTTTTGATCAAAATGGTCGACACCCTGATCCAGAAAATATTCAAGCCATAAAAATCATGCCCCCACCAACGGATCTATCCACGCTACGATCATTCCTGGGACTTATCAGTCATTACAGTTCATTTGTTCCAGACATGCATCGTGTTCGTCATCCTTTAAATCATCTTTTAAAAAAGGACGTGAAATGGAATTGGTCAGCTGAATGTCAATCATCTTTCGAAAAAGTTAAGTCAATGCTCACTTCTGATTTGCTTCTTACGCACTATGATCCGAACATGGACATAACTGTTGTTTCTGACGCATCTAATTACGGTATCGGAGCTGTCATTTCTCACATATTTCCTGATGGTAAAGAAAAAGCAATCGCACATGCAGCCAGATCTCTGTCCACCACAGAGCGTAATTACGGTCAGATCGAAAAAGAAGCTTTAGCAATAGTCTTCGCAATCAAAAAGTTTCATAAAATGCTGTATGGACGTCATTTCACGCTCATAACTGATCACAAGCCACTCATCAGTATATTTGGTTCAAAGAAAGGTATTCCTGTTTATACAGCAAATCGTTTACAGCGTTGGGCTACCATGCTCTTAGGTTACAACTTTACCATAAAATATCAATCTACTGATGCTATTGGTCAAGCAGATGCATTATCCAGACTAATGGATTCGCAGCGCCAGCAACCTGAGGATACCGTCATCGCGTCAATAACCGTTGAACCTGACATCAGTAATGTTTTTACTAATATTATTCGTGCGTTACCAATAACCTCTGATATGATACGTGAGGCTACTGCTCACGATACCGTCCTTCAGAAGGTCCTACATTTCAACCGCACCCAATGGCCCCGTACATGTGACGAAAATCTTCAACCGTTCTTTCGGCGCCGTGGGTCTCTATCAGAAAACGCAGGATGCCTGTTGTTCGCAGAACGTGTGGTTGTGCCATCAACACTACAAAAGGATGTTCTCAAACAGTTTCACTTTGGTCATCCTGGCATTAGCCATATGAAAGCGTTGGCACGAAGTTATGTATATTGGCCTAATATGGATAAACAGCTAGAGGGTCTCGTAAAAACATGTTCTAACTGTCAATTGGCGGCGAAGACCCCTAGAAAAACCGAGTTATTTTCATGGCCCACACCAGAATCACCATGGTCCAGGGTTCATATTGATTTTGCTGGTCCGATTAACAATCAAAATTATTTGATCCTAGTCGACGCATTCAGCAAATGGCCCGAAGTGTTTCACATGGTTCGAGTCACTTCAAGTGCAACGATTACTAAACTGCAGCAGGTATTCAGCCGATTTGGTGTCCCAGATACTCTTGTTTCCGACAACGGAACAGCTTTCACTTCGGCGGAGTTTGCATCATTCTGTCAACAAAACAGTATTGAGCATAAACGCACGCCTCCGTTTCACCCACAATCCAACGGACAAGTAGAAAGATTTGTGGATACATTCAAGAGAGCACTCTTGAAACTCAGAGGGGAAGGAACCACGTCAGACATCATTGAAAGGTTCTTGCTCAGTTACCGAGCCACGCCGAATCCCAATGTACCTAACAGGGTATCCCCGGCAGAGGCACTCATGAATCGAAAGATTCGATTACCATTGGACATCATCCGTCCATCGTTTTCTAATGAGATGTCTAGAAACCGACGCATGGAAAACCAGTTCAACCATCACCATGGAGCCGTCAGTCGGTTCTATAAGCCAGGTGCATCCGTACTGGCAAAAGACTATCGAAGTGGTGGTGAAACATGGACACACGGACAAATTGTTCACCGCGTGGGACACGTGATCTATGAAGTTGATGTAAAATCTTCCATCTGGATCCGTCATGCAAATCAGCTGCGCCCATCTTCTTTGCCCGAGATTGTAAGCCACGATCCTGGTATTCCACTGGACATCTTGCTAGACACATTTGAACTACCTGAGAGGTTGACCATATCCTCGCCAGAAAAGCGAGATGTTCAAACTAACTGTACACCAAGAAGATGGACCGACCGTGTTCGAAAGAAAGTCAAACCTTTGCAGCTGAACCCAATATGTATGTATGTTAATGTATGAATCACAAGCCGGATCCAGCAAAGTGCCCACATTCAGAGGACTGCACGTGGGCTAAGATACTGTCAGGTTGCCCAGCCTAGACAGATATGAGGGGGTAAATAGAATAGAAATGGTAGTGAGACGCCAGCGTGTACTGCTGCAGCTCACTACCGTGGCCATCATTTAGCAAAGCACGATGTAGCCGCACAGACAGAAAGGCTGCACGATTGCATCATCGTGCTGAACCCAAGTAAACAGTCCTATCGTTGAAGACTTCCTGGGGGAGGTGTTAGGAGGGTCACCTCCAAACGAATTATACTTATCATTGTGTTTACTTTACACTAACAATTCTTCTCCCTATTTTAGCCTACCTTTCAATTGGACTGTGGTGCTCTTTGTCCCACCTTGTATCAATAGAACTTTCATCCAGAACCTCTCTGCTCAATTGTCTGTTTGAGATACAGTTTAATCCTAGAACACGGGATTATAACATGTCTTTGTTGTCATCAGTGCTACCATTAGTCGAAGCATAAGTGGCAACTACGAACGAGCAGTGTTTACTTTGAGTTCAGGAAGTAGTGTTGATAGAAGTAGCTAGTCGGACGGCACACTTCCTGCTATGGATGGGAATCCAGTCTAAAAGTGAGCTTTCTGCACTCAGAACTATACCTACACTCGCTTGGCCTGAGGAGGAAGCAAAAGAGACCTGAGCAGCGCAAAAAAGTACCTGCTGTTATTCATCTTTTGACGCTTCAACGGTGAAACAATTCGCTTCACCAAACCGTTCCATGAGATACTTTTGCACTGCTCAGCTGATTCCTTTGATTATTCCCCAGACCACGCTGATCTAGCTATAGTCTTGAGCTCATGCTCAAAAGCCTTATTAGATTGGGTTTTGTCGATTTTCGGGTATGTGATATCTGACTTGTGACGTCTGTAAGCAAGCCTTCTGAATTTATAGTAAGCACTGCATTTACTTATCAGCCACTAACGCTGTGTATGAATGCACAAGCCTGATCCAGGCAAAGTGCCGCACAGTCAGAGACTGCACGTGGGCTAAGATACTGTCAGGTTGCCCAGGCCTAGACAGATATGAGGGAGAAATGGTAGCGAGACTCCAGCGTATTTCATCATGCAGCTCACCACCGTTGGCCAATCAATTTAGCACGATGTTAGCCGTGCAGCACAGAAATGCTGCACGATTGCACATCCGTGCACATCCTGATGCCAACTAAGCGTCTATGGTGTATCGAAAAGCTCTTTTGAAACAAAGAGAGTGGGAGGGCCTCGATACTGGCAATTGCGAACGCATTCTGAACCTGTTCATACACTAACTATTGATTAGCAGTGCTTCTTCTAGTCCTAAACGTGTCGTTTCGCAGATTAATGTCCTACTGAAGTTCACATTTAAGCTCAAATCAACCAGCTTTGTTATCTTTTAACAGGTGGGATGCAAAAAAGGCTGTTGCTTTTTCTCTTGGTTCTGATCTCGCGCTTTGAGGAACTTCTGAGCCAACTATTCAGTAAACCTATCGCAGCCACTTTCTATTAGTTGAAAATACGCTCACTTTTCAGTCTTACGTTAATTATGTCTTTTCGTGCGTTTATCTTCACTAATTTTGTTAAGGATTGTAATTTTCGAATTCCAATTTTTATTTCGCTGGCCTTGATGATAAGAAACGCGTTCTGATCTCTTGTTGATAGTCACTGTTCGCCTTAGTTTAAAATGTAAGCGTGATTCTCGTAAACATCATCGGAGTATCAGCCTTATTTCCTGAACTGTTAGTTTCCATCATGGTTCATCAACTGTGTTGCGAACTGGAATAAAAGGGTTAAGTGAAACCGGTCGAATTCCTGTCTATTGACATTGGATATATCAATTCTTCACATTTCGTCAGCTTCGCTGCCAATATTCATCATCACGAAGCACGATTCAGTATCGTGATAAAAATACCGAGTTACTTAAAGCCCAAAAAAATACATACAGCATTTCAATGGGGGCACGAATTCCCGTGTAGATAGTTCATGCTTAAACGAGAATTTTTAAGGTGGAAGTTTTGGTCAAGATTGCCGTCAGAACGACATTGGCTAAGGCTGCTTACCTTGTGTTCATAGCACAGGCTTTATTTTGCTGGCGATTACGTTTGACATATGAACCGCCACTTCACGTGGAAATCTCCGTTGGCAGCCTCGTTCATGGTGGGTTTATTTACAAGATTGCCGTTATCACTAACGCACCTGTTTAGAGCCTGATCATGTCTTAATATATGCTAAGCTCGATGCGATTTTGCGGTATACTTAGAAAGGTTGAAAAGCTGCTGAATATGGCCATGCCTTCGGATTTCAAGGATTTTCAATCTAACTTGATTTTGCATCTATCTGAATCCCCAAAATGTATTGGTCAGCAGTGTTAATTGAATACTAGCCCCCAAAATAATAACCGCATGATTCATATGAAAATCTTCGGGTATCAGTCTCAGTCTTGCTTCACTATGTTTGTGTCAAACGAGAAAAGCAGTTCCGTAAAGAACATACTGGGTTTCATATCGATCGAATTTGTACAGATCAAATCTTGATACTCAGTTACTCAAGCAACACCATGCCTTTTTCAGATCAGATATCGCGGTATTCTTAAACATCCAAGTGGTATAATCAATTCAATCAATCAAGAAAGTCTACGAAACTGTTTGTTGAGACATGTAGTGGTAGGAAGAATCACTATAATGTTAAGCCTCTGGTAAAGTTTACGCGTATGAACAGTTGTCATCTTCGTTCAGCCTCGACAGTGATAATATTACACAACTTTGTTTTCATCTATTCCAGACATCATCTTTCACGGATTATTAATTTTGTTCCCATCCAGACCATCCTTAATTTTACTCTTTCTGTTTTCTTTCTCATATCTGTCTAGTCCTGGGCAACCTGACAGTATCTTAGCCCACGTGCAGTCTCTGACTGTACGGCACTTTGCCTGAATCAGGCTTGTGCTCTCATACATACATACATACATACTCTTTCTAAAATTATCTTTACTTTCTCTAGCCTCGTGCTGCACGTGAACCAGACATTGATCCTGTCGAAGCTGAACATCAAAAACAATTCCGCGAAAAACGAAGACTCCACTATAATGAATTTCTTGCTGCTAAAATGGCCAAGGGTCAATTGGAAGATGTCAGTGACGAAGACGATGAACTGCGACGTGCCACAGAAGAAGCGGCTCGTAACGCCCGTTTGAATGCCAAGATGTTTCGCTCACCACTTTCTACCTCAATCGCTACCGCCAGCGCTAGACGGAATCGCAGTCGTTCACCCGTACGGGATTCAACACCAAATAAAGATGTTCAAAAATCCAAATAATACCCCACCACAAACCCTGGTTTCATTCAAACTTTTAGCCTTTGCGACTCTCTTCCCCCATACAAGTTGCTTGTACATAATTTTTTGTTCCTGGTTTTGCATGAGTGATTATCGATAATGTATATACTGCACTGCCCAACTACCTACCCCCATTACTCACTTTAAAAATCTGCTATCACCGATTGCTTTTTTAACCGTGTTGGTCTGCGATCCGTTGAAATTTCATGCATTACATATGAAGAGGTGGGTTTATATTATAGCTGATTTTGTGTACGTATGTTTTCGCAGTTGCTCAACACGCCATGTAATTTGGAGGGTATATATGCTATGTCCTGTGATGCTGTCATCTTGCTACAACTTAATAATAAAAAATTGGAAAGCGATGTCGCCAATCGGAATGTGGTATGCGACTGGCGTGGATCGATTTTGCACGCTTTCAATTGTATATTGCTATCCAAAAAGTGGGAGGTTGCTCAAACTGTGCTTTTCTTGTTGCTGAGCCGTTTTGCTAAATACCATGAAAGACTCATTTGTAGTTAGGATTCCACGAATGTGCAATCGTGCAGCATTTCTGTGCTGTACGGCTAACATCGTGCTAAATTGATTGACCAACGTTAGTAAGGTGCATGCTGAAACATGCTGGAGTCTCACTACCATTTCTATTTCCCCCCTCATATCTGTCTAGGCCTGGGCAACCTGACAGTATCTTAGCCCACGTGCACTCTCTGACTGTGTGGCACTTTGCCTGGATCAGGCTTGTGCTTTCATACCATCAGTTAGGATTCATAAGCTCTGATAGTTTCTTTCCTTGTCCCCAAGTTCTTACTAGTCATTAGGTTTCAGTTGATCAAGATTGTTAGGTTGTAAGTGTTTTATGTTCGTGTGTCAATGTCTAGAGCTTCCATATCTGTTTTTACAAACAGCCTTCAATCACAAGTGCGACCTACCCAAAGGTAGACTTTATGGTTTCAACTCCTAATAAAGTTAATCTTGTAAAATGCGATCGTTTTCCATTTGCAGCCAGCATAGGCGACGGTGCTGCTGTTGAGTGATTTTGCTGTGTACACACGCGTTCGAGCGCATAATAAGAATGCTAAAACGTTTGAGCCTTTAGACGGTTAAATTAAAATTAGGTGGTCCACCCTGATGCCGTGGATTCAATGAGTGAAACTGGTTGAACTGCTGTAAATAGATCACATTCCCTTTTGCTTACTTCGCCAGGGTAGTTGCACAATTACCCCACGTCATCTTTTCGTAGCTCTCTTCAGGCCAGCCTTTCAGAGTGCATGGTTCGGAATAGTATCGACCATAGGTGGGTGTTAATTTGGTAACGGTGTTGCGTTGTTTATTGCAGTCCGTCTCCACTAAATTGACGCCCATTAATTCTACTTAGCTCTATTTAAGCGGGTTCCTTCTAGTCTATCGGAATAATTTTTTCTATTACATTCTAGCATTGGCCTCTAAGGAGTTTGTAAATGCAGTCGGCATTTATGTTTGGAAACACTGATTTTGAATATCGCCACCCGCGATTGATCGAAATTGTGACGCAAGCTAACGCCTAGAAATTCGTGAATGTAAGCCGGTCGCATTTTTTCTAGAAGTACGTGCATTTTTGCCTATTCTAGAAAACAATATGCAAATTTACTTTCGGCGAACACACGTTGGTTATTGGTGCAAGTTATGGAAATGCAATCAAAAGATCTACAACCGCTAGATGAAGCAATATTGGAGTTTCTTCAAGAGTCACATATCACTAATCTGTTTGTTATTTATCTACCAACTGTATTGAGTCTAAATTTAGTTCGTTAATGGTATTGTTACGACCGTTCAATTGAACGGTTCATAAATTGTCGCGCGTCAAAATATGCTTGGCTGAGTACAAGAGTGAATTTGCTTTATCACGGTACAGAGATTGGTAGTTATTGAAATAAAATGTTTGTTTTCTGGTGCATCGAAACGCCACCACCTGTTTGAATCAAAGGTGTCTGGCCTAATATCTTCACTAGGTTAGTTCATATTCTCAGATTTAAAAGCTGGGCTATATTGAGCTCAACCTATCCTCGTTTCGGCAATTATTCGAACCTGGTTCATGACTTTAGAAATATGGTTGCGGTAGATCTTTGTGTTGAATGTTAACATTTAGAATATTTTCGAATGAAGCGTCTGCATTATTCCCCATTCTTCTATGACATAACCTCAACAATGTGTCGCTCATTGCTCTTGCTATATCAAAATCTCGTGGGAACTGTCGTTGAGGCGTGCGACTTGGCACTAGCTTGATTTCTGTCGTCGTCGTCATTATTGACAGCATTACACCGGTATCAAGTGCTTCACTGCCATACGACCATGACCTGTTAACCCTTAACTGTTCAATTTAATTTCTAGGCTGAATACGCTACACGTTCATCTTTCGCAAACTCTCGATACACACTGGCGTTATATGCCGGATGACTGCTGTATCAAACTGGTACTGGACTTGTATTGAACAAGTAAAACATAAAGGAAACGATTTGAACCGATCACTGTTTATTTATACAACTTTTAATTAGCGTACCGAATTCGGCACTGAGGGCAGTAAAGGGTTAAAATCTTAAAACGATGAACAAGAGTGGGACCTAAACCTTATGAACCTGTAGAAGATTAGGAACAGGCACACAGGGATGAGGTGACTGCACCTCAAATCAAACATGCATTCTGTGGAACGCCGTGTCGTTTAGACGTGAATCATTAAAGAGCCTTGCGTCAAGTTACACTGCTGATCATCCCTGTCATGTTAACTTTCATTTATCCGACTAGTGCATACAAAACCGATTCTTCTTCGTACAATCTGGAGCTGTACTTGTGCATCTGCATACGTCCTTCCGAGCGTACATAGAATATTATTTTTTTCTCGCGCAGATAACTGCATATAATCCCTATCTCATTAAATTGTTATACGAATATTTCGTATTGTAGACATACCCCAACTATCGTTGACATTGTGTCAAGGTTTGTGTGCCTCCACGATCTGTACTGAGTTTTATTTTATGGACAAAAGGAAAGCCAATCTTCCAGGCAGGTCACTTTATAGGTGCCAATGAACGTAACGTTATGTTAGCTTTTAGTGTAATGTATCTGCTCTCGTTTGGGCCGCCCGCCATTTTCCCAGGCCACGTGTAATGACGTATATAGAAGCAAAATTTTACTGCGTTGTGCATAACACGTTTGCCTTACAAATTGTTATCACAGGGCAGTTAGGAGAAAAAACAAATTAATGCTGGTTACGCTCTTCAAACTTTTTCAAAACCTTGCTCCACTCTATCTGAAATTTCCATGCAGAAGTCTTTTTCAGGAACCTAGGATATCGTATTTCCGCTCATGTAGGACTCTTGTATATCAACACCCCTGGACAGATATATTTGATTCCACTCAGGTTTCGAAACAAGCCTGTATCATCTGGGTCGTATATTTATACCTATATCAATGAACCGTCTGCTCCAGAAGATCTGTGAACGCTATTTAATGCGCTGCTCAAATCATTGGCCTGCTTTCATGGGAAATTTGAATGTTCTCGAAAGCCAGTATGCACCAAACGGCAAACAATCAGTCCAATGAAATCAGACAATATCACTTGCTTATTTGCATTGTATTATAACCGGTATTCTGCTGCCATCGCGTCAAATATGTGCACCAGATTACTGTGAATCAAAGCAATGCTATTAAATAGAACTTGTGATTAGATAAACATAAACGTCGCGTAAGGTGTCAATAATCTGGAATTGGCGCTAATTAGTTCAGACGTTTTGAATTTTCGGTAGGTTCTCAAAACAGACAATTCCCTGCATTGTAAATACGTACATCAGCCCCACGATGGAATATGCAGTTCAAGCGTGGTCGCCATGGCTTAAGAAAGATGTTGCGACTTTGCAATTAATATATCATCGAGCTACTAAACTTGTCACCGGATACCCTACAATAAGCGAATCAAAACACTAAATTTATTTCATTATCCACGTCGTCGTCTCCGAGGGAATTTGATTCTGGTTTACAATATTTTGAATACCGAAAATCACCCTCTACAATGCTTATTGAATCTACGGAGCTCACACATTTACTCTAACTGTCCCTCACTCTAGACTCAACTGCAGACGACATTTTTTGCCTTGCGAGTTTGTTTTACTTGGAACAATCTACCGCATAATGTTGTAAACGCACCAAACCAGCAAACTTTCAAGATAAGCCTTGATGCCTTTTGACCCTAAACCCGTGCATCGAAGAAAATTATACATCTTAACACCATGCATCTACATTTGTTATCCCACCAATCGAAAACAATTTCTGCACTTTGAATTTTTAATTGATTCTTGAACTGCTCGGTAAGCAACCTAATCCCATTTTTTGCTTGTTATATTATTCGTTGTTGCCATATTATTCTGTGGTTTTTTACCTGATTCCCGAACTGTTCAGTAAGCAAACAAATCCCGTTTTTACTGAGATATGTTATTTGTAAATTTCCATATTTTTCTGTGGTTTTTGTAAAGCTATATGCTTTTTAGACCATTAAAATTGAATTGAATATATACTTTTTAGACCATTAAAATTGAATTGATACTAATCAACTAGTAGATACCAAAAGTGCAGCATTGCGAGACCCACTGAATTGATCATTATTCTTAGCACTGAAAACTCTTCACTTTCAAGGTAAATACCGCTGTCTTTGGGGATCAAACACTTTTACAGTTGACATGGTAAAAGTTACATCATATCCTCACATCGTAGCAGAATTCAAGATTCAAGAATTTATGGTCACAAAAAGCACATAGCTTCACAATTACCATATCATAGTAAATATTCGTTCAGGAAATAGGTATAAAATAAACATGTAATGTCAAGTATAGTCAATTTGTATAGTTACCATGAGTCAATACGCAGGTGTCGTCAAATCGTTATGCAACAAATAAGTATCCAAATTTCGAATAAACGTTTCGATGCTGGGAGAGATGACAAGCGTTTCAGGGAGGGAATTACAAAGGAAACAGACAGTTACACAATAAAAATATCGGCGACAGCTGATACGGGAGGAATGTATTTTATTGACAAAACTGTTAATCGGCTCTCTTCTTGATCAAAACGAAGGTTTTCGAACCCTGATCAGTACATTAGTCGATCCTCGCGGAGTGTTGGAATCAGGAGCTAGTCGTTTAACTAAGGAAAATGTCGGTTTTCTTACAGATGTACAGATTTTGTGTATATTTCTCACTCCATTGGTACGAGACTATTGGCCTTACAAGAATTTGTGCATACAAGACCATAAGCTGTGTTTATGGTTAGATATCGACGGTCAACGTTTCGAGAATTTATAAAGACAAAAATCACTCAGCTTCACAATATCCGTTCATGAGAAATGTGATGTCATGTATAGTTCAGTTGAATATTTACCGGGAGTTAATAAACAGTTGCAGTCAAATTTTTATGCAAAAACTACGTGTCCAATTTTCGAATAATGTCTCGATGCTAGGAGCGGAAACTATAGTTTCGAGGAGCGCATTCCAAACAGACACTACAGAATAAAAAAATATCACCGATAATTAATACGGGAATGGAGAGTTTGTAATGTCGCTGCGTGTATGTCGTGGCTCACGATATTTGAACAAAATGTTGTAATGGACGATTTGGATTTTATATGTAAGTATCACATTACTCAGAAGACTTTTCTTTATCATTTGCGAGGCTTGAAGATTCATTTGAACCATTCGACCAACGTATTTTGTTTGATAGGTTTCCCCACAAACAAATCCGAATGTGCTACACGCAGAATGTTTTGTTGCTTACAGGCAAGTCACATGAGAGGAATCAGTCTGTAATCGATAGTGATTTGCAACGACAACATCTCATAGTAACCTCTTTGAAGTACCCTGTATGCTTGCCGAGTGTAGTGACGAGAAATGCTTTCAACAATGCGTGAAATCAACAACATATCTCTTTTCTCATTCTACTGATAGGCATCAGGCGATTATTTTTAGTTAAAGGCGAAAATATCTCAAATCAGTTTGTACACAGTTTAGCATTTGACACATGTATAACCATCAATTCTTGCTCTTTCATTTCTTAATAAATCTGTAATCATTATATCATATTGCAATATTCTTACTTGTTTTCGGATTACGGATGCCCTTGAAAATATTGATGACGACTAGTACGTGTATCTCGAATACACCCAGCATTGATTCTAAAACCGTGACTAGACATGCATAGTATCATCAAGTTGCTGAATTCAAGTTCTTTTAGTGTCACCTTTTCTATCAATCAGAACGCCTCCGCTGTGGTCTTTGTTCAGCATTCCATCACGCTAAGGTGTGGTTAATGTCAAATTGTTAGTTCGGCCAGCACGTCCCGTCACTTGATTGTGTATTTTGATAACAAAGATCAGCAGTGCAATTTTGAGCATATGGCCATAGAGAATGTTATTTTGCCGCGGCGAGACCGTGTTGCTTGATATAATGGATTATCATCTAGTTGGTGAACAGCTGCGCCGCATTTTCCACTTACTTTTTCGAATAATGCTCTTTGTTGTCAAAATATTCATTTGCATGCTTTTCCATCACACCCCACGACCAGTTTCGTGCTGCTTGTTGTCATTCTTTCTCTGATTACTTCTCTTGTATGTTGCGTGGTGAGGGGGTCAGAGGGTGTGGTGTTTATTAATTTATGAACACCACCGTTTGCGTGAGGAAGTACCGTTGGTGATAGAAACGGGCTGTTGGATGTATATTTTTCACCCGGGAGTCAAGCATCTCGTCTAAGCATACGTCGTATCGGGCATTGTGATTTCATTCGAACGCCTCTGTCAGGCAACTTTCCACTTGAAGCTGAGAGACCCTCCATACCGCTTGTTCATGGTCTCATTCTATACTGGTGTAAACGTTGCGTTTGATTTCAGGTAGACGTTGGCAAAAGAATTAGTACCTAGCTCCAAGACTTTTCTATTTCGATTATTTTGGCGCAGAAATCAGCTGGCCAAATTAACCATTTTGTCAGCAGGTATGCTCTTTTGAAATATACCCCTGCACATTCAAACATTTTCCGGCTCTATGGCAGCTTGAAACTTTAGTTGTTTCTTCTACATAGTAACGGAGGTCAAGTTTGAACATGAACTGCTCCGACAATCGACCTCTGTAAAGTTCAATGAATGGTTGATAGACCTCAGGCGGAATTTGATGTGCACATGCAGTCTACGTTGAATACACGTTTGTGTTTATGTTCATCTGAGTAGTTCTGTATCACACGTATTTTGAGTAGCAACAGCTTCATTCAGAATTTCAAGATTTGTGGTCGATAAATGTAAATATATATGTATACAATGAAGTCGCAGATAGCGTGAAGTAGATGAATGGAGAGTGATAATCGATAGCTTTGGAATGACCTTTAAGAAACGCACAACGCAATCACAAACCCGTTAAAATAGGGCTGCAAAACGTTTGCAAGCGAATTGTTTAA
>JACCGJ010018642.1:0-44386 GCA_013407085.1 Atriophallophorus winterbourni | reverse complement strand
AAACAAATTCTGACCGATAAACAATTACGACGAATATCGAATCAAGAACGCGGAATGCTTGAAGCCTTTGAATGTTTTCGTGTTCGAGTAAGGCTTTAGCGAGTGTTTAAAGGGATGATTTTCAGTATGCAAGATTTTTAACGCCAACAGGAGGTCAGTCCATATCCGTCGTTGGGTAAAATCATGTGGATTTAATTTTGACATTCGCTCTTGGAATAGCACATTTTTGTAACAGAAGACCAAATTTAATGCACGCTGATAAATCTTGTCAAGCAGTTCAAAATCCTTCCTTAGACATGGTTCCTGCGTTCGGATCGAATATTCCATAACAGGAGGAACATATGGGCAATTAACCGGTGTGAGGTTTCCAGCGTAAAAACTCCTTAATATCTTTTTTGGCAGACCGATTATATCGCAAGATTTATTATATATTGTTAGACAAAGTTCTTCGAGCTTGAGATTACACGACATCCATATACCCAAATATTTTTCTACGCTTGTCCAAACGAGATCTTGCGTGTCAAGCTGCTACGAGTGGTGCAGAGATTTTTCGAGCCGCATCATTTTGCATTTCCAAGTATTAAAAGGCAACTCATTTGTCTGGGGCCAACAAAATAAGGTGCACAGAACTAGTTGTAATACCATATCGTCATTAATAGTCCCAACACATTTCCATATTTTAATATCGTCAGCAAACAGTATAAAATCAAACACAATATACACATCATTTATATGCACCTTAGAACAAAAGAGGTCCAAGCACCGAGCCCTGCGGAACTCCATTTGTGACGTCTATTCTTCTATACGATAACTTGGACGTGTCTATCAGTAAGATAAACCCTTAACCAATTAAGCAATATTCCCGTTATTCTATGGGCTTCGAACCTTTTGATAAAAATGTCATGGTTGACTGAGTAGAAAGCGTTGGAAATTTCGATATAGCAAGCATGCCTACTGTCTTGGTCCAATCTTTAACCGCAGTAAGAAGGTTTGATAATTAGCAAAGATTTCTTCGTAATCTGTGTTGTGCTGTGATCAAAATATTTTGGTTTTCTAAATGTTTTGATGCTAAATATTTGAAAACGTGTATTTAAAGCAATACTTAATCGTTTCCAAGTTTGTTCATTGTACTTAATAAAGAGTTTTGATCAATATTATTTCATCGAGTATTTGGAACTTATTCTAACAATTATGCTATTATAAAGTCGTGTTGTTTTAGTTTTCATCAAAATTTGCGTTCATGTACCAAATATTTTAGTTCCGAACGTCGACCATGGGACAAAGAAGCACACAGATATTCTGTGAGTTCTGAGTAACCCGAATATGTATGCAAGAAACACTATATATAATGTTTGATTTGTTTTCTGAATATTTATTTAAATCAGCGATCATTTAGAACAATTTTCAACCTAGCGAGTCAAATAAGGAATATACGTGGCGCAAAATGTTTTCGCAACGTAATTCAACAAGAAATAGAAATGATCACCTGAAATTATAGAAACAAGAAATTATAGAAATAAGATATGTTTAAATCAGTTAACTTTATTTCAGCAAGATATGCAGTGTAATAACTTTAATAAACACCAGGAATTAAGGTTGTTACCTGCGCCGACCAGCAACGAAGGGAATAACATTAATTCCCCTTGAAGTTGTAATCAATGAGGTGTTTGAGAATTTATGGGCTATAAGCGTAAAATACTACGTGACCCATGTGTAAATTGGTGCCCACGATTGTTGGAAAATTATCTGTGACAGATTTTCATCATTTCCCTTCATAGCACTCGCACGGAGTTTTGTTGATTAATACAAATATTAAACATGGAACAGTTGACCTTGTTGGGAAGATACGATACGATAGATAATTTTTAATAATCATGGGAGTTATACAGTAGAATCAAGACCAGGAAGTTTTGATTATGATTATCGACAGTACATCTCTCCTTGATACAAATTAAAAATTTGCATATATATAGAATCTTTCGCTGTTATTATTGTATCATAATTATAGCCTTCAATCCATAAATCATTTTGAAATCCGTGTCGTGCCGTAAATGTTATATTGAAGATCTAGAAGAATTAATTAACGTTAAGTAACGTTTTCAAGAAAACTATTTTAATTATTTTATTCACTATATGATCCCTACTGCTATTGTTGCAAGAAGAAAGTGAAATTATTTCATTCGAATAATATTTCTTATATCTATTGTGTTTTAATGATTAACCGGATTAGATAATTACTTTGAATATTGATATGCGCGCGTACCTTACATGATTGTTTATTCCTAATCACAAAAGTCATGTTACAAATTGCAATTGCCAACAATTTAGTAACCAGAGATTTCATTTAAGTGATTGCGGAGTCACGAAAACTCCGTGATTAATCCATTATGACACAACTTCAATACTGCGTAAGCGTTTATCTATCGGTAGATGCTAGATATTTGGCATCCTTCAGAGACATCCATGATAAGTATATATCGCATGCGCGTCGTCTCATACGCCGTCCTGTTTTGCGTGACTACGCTCCTCATTTCTGTGAGCACAATAACTCCCGCCGCATTCGCAGCGCTGAAGTATTCTGGGTCAATCGGCGGTGTTTGCATGTTGTTAGCATGATTTCGTTCAGCAGTATTCGCTCATAACCAGGTTGAAGATTACGCGGTGCGCAAGTTCTTTCCAACTTGTGAGGTTATTGTTCAGAGCATACATACGATCGTCAATGTACCGCAAGGTAGGTGTACCCGAAGTCCGAATATTGATTATAACGATCCTTGAGCGGGGTTAACTTGCAGTGCATGTAAAGAACACACTAAATTAGCAATATATTTCAGATCCACATTGCCCAGCCTATGACAAATGTTTGAATTTATCTTATCGCACTTCGCTTGTGTCTTGGATTTCTGAACCTATAGAATTGTTTCAATTTTTGTAAAATATTCCGCGTATTTAATGCTATCTTATTCTTATTTATTGAGTATTCCTCATACCTGGGGTTTCGAAACAAAATGAGTTATAATTCATTCAGATAGAATCTAAAATGGCATACCTTTTACTTAATTATTCCGTTCTACAAGTAATAAATTATGCACGTAAAATTTTGTAGACCGAGAACAGCAAATGAGAGTGGATATTGCCAGAGTTTCCACAGCAACGTATGTGGAAAATATCTCCACGGCCATATGGTTTACGTGACCAGAGAATATCAACAAGCCTTAGTCGAGACGCAAATCTCACAGTGTAAGTTATTCATCAACTAACACATTTCAAGCACTAAATTCGAAAATAAAATTAAATACACATTCGATGACAGGTTCCTAGATTAATAGTATTATTTTCAGTGAATTTTTTTCAAATACGAACAGCTGATTTTAAGTTTCATTAGAACCGATCGGTTATCATAATATAACTTCGTCCACTAGAAAGTGTATCATGCTTTCGCAAATAGTTTTCGAACTTCTGATTTTTACTCTTGGTTATAGAGAGGAATTAGGTGAAGGGTTTATTTTACGAAGTGGTATGAAGTATCGACACGGGTTAGCTTAAAAGTCACTCGTGTAATCTCTATCCATCCGAGAAATTAATTCAATATACATCTCGAAATTCCATGCGATACACAGTTTATGTATTTAACAGATGGAACGAGGAAAAAGGACAAAGCTTTATTAGAAAAGTTTGGAAATTTCAGCATCAGACCTGTTTTAAACACACCCAACGAAGTTACATATGATAGATAATATTTGCAGAAAAGGTCCAAATGATAGCAACGAAAGTAACAAGAATATGCATCGTTTATAGCATTCAACCCATAGATAAGCACACTGTGAATAATAAAATCTAAAGTATCACTTAATTTTATTAAATCCGAATAATTGTGATGATATGACGTGTACTAGTGATGAGTGCGAACGAAGACCTTCCGAATGATATGCATAACACCCCAGACACAACACAATAGCGGAAAGCACTGGAGCGAACGGCGGTAGCAATAGCGAATCCGCAATTATTCGGGTTATGGACGAGAACGGTTCGAACGTAAACATCCTTGGAATTAAGCAACATATGGAAAACTTCAGCAGCTTTTGAACGATATGCAATTCGTCAAGGTCGTTGTTCAACATAGGACAATGTCCCGGAATCCTATGTGAAGAATATAATAGACTTTGTAACATGGAAGGCGATTTGGCTGGGATTAACCTGGCATAAAGCTCCTCCTCACCCAGTCTACCATGTCAACATAGCGTACACATCAAAATATTACACAATCTTTTACGCGAGCAACGGAACATTTACCGGTAAAAACACACCTATTTTGAAATGGAGCGCAAAAATTCCATCATTAGGACTACCGTATTCTTGCAAACCATGTTCACACAACAAGGAACAAGAAACGCTTCGTGAACCTAACTTTGCAAATTTGCATGCGGATCCTGATCATACTGTCCCAATCTAATGAGTACAATTAGCACGAAACCTGTTGTGGTGTGTGTCTGTGTGTGATGGAAATGCATACAAATAAGCGTTTTTGTTACTACGATATAGTTTTAATAAATCAGTTGCTTTGTGTATGTTCATGTTAGTCTCACGCGATCCCTATTTATTTTTTTCACAGTGCTGAAATATTCCACGATCCAATCAATAAACTATATCAAAGAAAGCTGCTTGGAACAATTGATGGAAGTTATTTGTTTGTATAACTTCCCGGTTTGTATTCCCCGCCATAATCCAGATTTAAATAACGAAGTTGTTCAAGCTGAAAATGCAAAAGTGCCGGTTTTTCTTTGTCGAGAAGATTGCAACACACTAATGGAGAAAGGATGTTTTTCAACATACAAGCATCTATTCAAAAGCTTAATGCGCAAAGGTTGGTAATTATTTACTGATTTCGTATCCAACACATGTTCAGCTAATGCAGAGTTCTTAATTAATAAACGATACGCCATCTCATCCTCTCGGCACATATAAGGCGAGAGGGTATATGGGCATTATTCAAGGACCCTGCATTCGCTGAACGTGTGCTGTATACTAGCCACAATACGAACTTTGACAACGTAGATGTACAACGGCGTAACATTAAGCCTGATATTGAGACCGGAGACCGTTTATATCACTGAGACTGTAACACATGCGGTTAACAAGATAGACGGTGCTGAAATCTTCACAATGTGGCACTCGGCGCTAGGACCGACAAATATTAATTAATGCGAAATTCGGTGCAGTTCTTATTTTATTTAATAATCTGGTTAGCTTTATGCACATTTGTCACACATTTAGCCGTGCACATGTGAACCACAGTATCAGTTGACCTTGTCCGATTTCGCGCTGTGATGGGTAAATAGGATGATTGATCTTGTCTTTGTGTACACGACTTGACACCCCTGGATTTTCATTAGGCTGTTCAGTGAGAGGATTAATTAAAGGTGGCGGTTGGAGTGGTACTTAATGACGTTCTCTGTTCTGACTAATACATTTGGTCTGAAGAAACTTGTGCCAGAAGTGAAACGTTACCCAAAGGTTGCTCTAACCGATTGTTTCCAATTTTTTAATGAATACGACTAATCTACCGTTCCTAAACATCTGTCAACATAGAAAACGGGCATGTTTTAAAGGTCTGATGTATGAGCTGGTAAAATCAGGAAGTCAATTGAACCCGAGCTACCAAGACGTTCGCAAATATAAATATGAAATATCATGATGATGACAATACGAGTTGGAAGGAACTTGCTCAACATGTTGGCGCAAGGTTCCGACTTAGGACAGCCTAATCTTCTTTCGCACGCGAAACGGATGTCATGTAATCGTGTTGCAAACAGCCTAAAACGACGGAAAAATGTTTGTTGGTCTGAAGATTGTAGAAAAGATTGTTACTCGTGAATCGGTCTGTACAATCATATAAAAAGATGGTATGTACAAGATCATCATGCGCTTGCGGTTTTAATCCAATGTCGAACGACTGAAGCAGATACCTGGTGAATCATAAATTTTTCAGAAGACTATTCAAGAAAACGTGATATATTTACAGCAAATCAAACAAACATTTGTTGAGTGTTTTACTCTGCTTGATTTAACAAATTATTCACAGCAACGTACCAAATAGCCTGTCTTAGGCCAAGGTAAATTTAATTCATAGCCTTACACAAAATTCCATCATTTAAATAGTTGATTTATTGCGGAAAATAGACATAACTTTCCTGGCGTTGAAAATAGTCTAGTTTTATTTCTGAAAGTATCTTGTAAGTACGAATATTTTCCCTCTAAATCGAATTGAAAAAAATTATCGGTTTAATGTTAAGTGAACATGATCCATCCAGCTTTAGCCATGAAGCCAAATTTTGTTGAGTTAGTAATTTAGTATACGTTCATCAGTGCATCATAGCATTGGCTATTGAATAACTATTTTTGTGTAAAGATTCGAGTATCTGTAGTCTCAGAGTTTCGATAATCAATGTACTATAGACATAGATGTTTTTTTCGTGGAATATTGCTAATAAATTCCAAACTAACAAACAATAATCTTCTCAATTTTGCTCACCAAAATAACTGATAACTTCTGTTCGAATGAAGGTATGGTCTTCTTTCCGAATAACCTACCAATTTTTACTCATTATCTTGCTTCTGGGGTCAAAATTATCAATTATCATCTCCGATTCAATTAACAAAAAGCGGCAATGGTGATAAATCATCCGGTGACAGGATGATTGTCTGTCGCTGTGCTTCTTGACGAATGTCGGCACCAAATTTACATCTGGGTAGCACAGGAGCAGCTGGGTTACACACTTCCGTCGAGAGTACAATCAGGCGGCGTTTTTAGACCTCCCGACTAAATGTCACACATCTATACCCGGATGCCTTCACGTCATTCTATAAGATAGCATCTTAATACGTCTATGAAATGCATACTAGTGCGAGATCTAAATGGCCTTGATGAAAACTCTTATGTTCTATATTCATGTTCGCATGTTTATTTTGGGAGTTTCTGAGGTGTTTTCCACTATGTTAAAAATCATTCAAGACACTAATATGTTGCTCAAAGTTAGCAATGCTATCAATCGTAATTAAATATATAATGTGTGTACGCATTTACAATCTTCCAATCGTACTATATATCTTACTGTCCTACCTTATAAACCTTTAGCTTAGCTTATAATTCCGTTTCTAATAAATTTTCTGCCAAAATATTCAGTGCCCGAAATAACTATGAAATGTGCCGCACTACCAGAATTCAAGAAAGACGCACCTGCGAACTGTCGATCAATTGGAAAACCGGTACCAGCTTATGTATATGGTATGGACATTTTAAACCAAAACGAAGTGTTAATTCGCTAACATACTCCAAACCATACGTATAATATCCGTTCGATTTTAGCGGAAACGCCCGAAAACACGAGAGGGAATTTACGAAAAAGTTTCAAGAGCGGAATTCCTCGGGGACCGGATTTGTTCCCCCTGCTATTTTCGGTTGCGATACTTATAGTCCTCGGATGTCTACTTTTTACATTTTGTTTCATCTGTCGCCAAAATTGGAAATGTACTGGGAAATCTGAATGCACCGCACCGATATTACACCCGGAAAATTTAACAGCATTTGAAATGTCGCCTGAGCTGAAAGACGCCAGCCATGTGCACGAGAGTCTCAATGAAAATGGCGGGAAAATCTTTTACAGTGATAGGAAACATTGTACAATTGATACATCGGATAAAGGCCACAATTCATATACGCATTCAGTGAATGGTTTCAAAGAAGTGAATTGTATCGACAAAAATTATCTAGTCTCACAATCCATATCATCAAATTTGAATTCATGTCTCACTCCAGTTTCAACGGATCATAATAGTTTGTCCTCGGTGCAGAGATTTAGAGAACAACACAATGAGATTTTGAATTTCACTTCTGCGGCTGGCCTTGTAACCGGCAAACGAATCGATGTGGTCGCACAAAATCAAAAGTGCAAAACCCAGACTTGTATGTTGCCTCCATTACCACCACCAAGTGCACCTGCTCCTCCCCCTCCGCAAAATGTTGAAACCCAAAATTCGAACACCGATTTGTTAAACAGATATTCTGCGGATGCTTTGAATTATGAGATGGAAAACGCAGCCTCGCTAGCGAAAGGCATCCACGAATATTCAGCTAACATTTGTGACAACACCGAGTTGCAAATCAACATTGAGGATGATAATAACACACAAAGTAATACAGCCTACACTACACTGCGATATATCGGGTTTCCTGGGCAAGTATCCTCTTTGTCAATGATTCGTCTAACCGAAGACTGTGATGAACAACGAATCTCAACAAAAGATTTTCCAAAAGAAAATGAATTTGATGTCATGGAAGTAACACAATCACAAATTAGGTAGGTTGTTTTTGTAAGGTGCATCACATTTTTAGGATTTTTTTCAATGCACACGGGGTTGGCCTGATTAGGTATCTGGGCTATAATCTGTTTTATAAATAGCGCTTTGTTGTTGAAAGTTATTCTCTTATTTTCAGAAGTAGACTTCATTTTAACTATCTGCTATAGCTTGCCGGTTAGAGACATCGGCCTCGAATTGCAGTTACAGATCTAAAAACATCAGCGGTAACGTTGGAACTGGAGGATTTATAAGCATTGCGTGCGTGTGTCCCTCTGGAAAAAACACGATGTACAATCAATACTACTCAAAGCACTTGGTTGCATCGCAAATTATTCAGCCATATTCTTTTCAGAGCAATAAAGATCTGCTCATGTGACCTGGTTATGTAGAAAATTCCTTTTCAACTCACTTGGAAATACACTCATACTATCGACTTCATGTTGGTTTTTGAAGAATCCATCAACTCAGCAAAAACCGTTAATCAGACCAGCAAACTCAATACGCATTAAACAGCCGTATATGTTGGTACCGGATACCTTCATTGTATGTTCCGGAAACTATAATATCCAATCCAACAACACATCACAAGAATTTTGAACAAACGTTATTCTCAAGAGGTGAACAGTTCCATCTTTGCCCATCTGGTCGACACGGGTTGCCGAGTGAAATCTTAGGATGCTTTATCTGCCATTTACAAGGTTTCCCACGACTCGTCACAAAGACTTGACTGGAGGATTTCATGTGTCTAGAAACAATATTTCGTGGTCCTTGCCTTGGTCAACATCGATATTAATTGAGATATTTATGTTTGGTATCTGATGTTGCAAGCGGTGGATGGATTAGGTCAAATAATTCGAGTCAAAACCGTATATCTTGTCCTAAAGTCCTTCGCGTTGTTTTCATGTGCTCGTTGGCATACGCTCCAACACTAACCACGTAAACCCCACTTAACGAGCGCTTCCAGATTCGTCGCTGAGATTTCCGACGCTGAAAATGTTCATCCGAAAATCACACGACAGAAGAGAGCGCTCATTGTTCAAACAAGGTTATCACACACATAATAAAGAATAAACATCACACATCCATATTAAGTAGATAAATCAGGTTACCCCAACTCTATTCTCTGCATGACATTTCCGATTTTTCAATCAAGTTCTTGCCAACCGGTTAGATTCTAGCAGTTACCATGTTGGGCTGCCTAGACCGACCGTAACCAATTGCATTGTCTGCTAGCGACTGATGTAACCCAACTCCTGATAATTCAGAGAATCTTTTCTCTCAAAGTGTTCTTATGTATTCTTTCGGAAATTGAACTATTAGGTCTTCGCGATTGTCAACGTCGTTATTATAGGCACTTCCTGCTGTTGTGTGGTTTTGGAGAGATGTTCTGCATGTAATCAGAAGACACGTTACTAGCACTCGCCGCAAATTCACTTCACAGCTCCACAATACGAACAAAATTTATTCATTAATTAGCTTTATATGTAATAGATTTGATTGTCCTAATTACATTAATTGCAGTAATTCTTTTAATTATTGCATAGAACAAGCATGCCAAAAGCATGGGCACGCACGTAAATGTGTTCGCACGCACGAAAGCATAAGACCTAAATGAATATATAAATAGGAAGTCTGACATGCTGCGTCGTATTAGAAAGCATTAGTGCAATTTCGAGCTTGGAAAGATTTTCTATCTACCCATGCAGTTAATTTAGATATTTGTTGATGTGGCCCACTATTATGCTCAAAGATTCCTATGCAGCCAGTGGCTATGCGGGTGGTTATATAATTCACTCAAAGATTGATCCAATAAAATTTCCAAATCTTCTTAAAAATATGAAGGCTGATATATAATTTATACTATGTAATATTATTAAGCGAACACCATTACATGCATTTGAGTGACTTATTTATTTTATATTATATGACAGGTTCGGGAAATTGTTCGGACAAGGAGTTTTCGGTCCAGTTTATGAAGGGAAACTCTTCGTAAATGATGATTCATCTCCGACGAAGCTGAAAAATGTTCTGGTCAAAACCTTGAACATCGGATCCTCACTGTCAATGCAGGATGATTTTCGCCGGGAAGCTGAATTAATATCCGTGTTGGATCACCCGAATGTGCTGGGCTTGACAGCGGTTTGTTTATACAATGCTCCCTGGTGTATGGTTTATGAAGTACCTCATTATACGGATCTCTGTGAACTTCTAGTAGCGAAAAGCGATCAAACGGTCGACATTCGGCACAACACAACAGTTTTTCGCCAATCAAGTTTGACAGATCGAGAAAAATTGTATATACTGGGCCAAGTAGCAGCGGGAATGGATTACCTGTCTAGTCATCGATTTGTGCACCGTGATTTGGCCGCGAGGAACATTTTAATCGTAAACGACCCGTTACATTGCAAAATAACTGACCTTGGTCTCGCGCGAGATTGTTACGCTCAGGATTATTATCGACTGCATCCTCATGGCCTAATGCTCCCTATCCGATGGATGTCGATTGACTCTATTGTCTACGGACGATTTTGCGTTGAGACCGATATCTGGGCTTTTGGTGTACTAATGTGGGAAGTGTGGTCAGACGGTTCAAGACCTTACGCAATATACCCAGATGATGAAGTTATTGAAATCATCAGGTCTCGTAAACTCTTACCTGTTCCACCAAACTGTCCGACTGAAGTTTACAACTTCATGGTAACATGCTGGGCTGAAAATATAATGGAAAGACCTTCATTCAAGGATTGTCTGTATCAAATTTCCAGATGGCAATTTCAAATGAATTCTCCTGATGGAACTTCAAATCAACATCCATCTCTTACAAATTCAAACACATCAGCTATTTTACCAGGGTCAACGGAGTTCGATCTTTCGAATGAAGGAAAGACAGTTAAGCATTCACTCACATGTAATATACAAACATTCGACTCAATACATAATAATCTGCACAGGACAAATCAAAATCTTCCAAAATGGAATGGATCGTTCTCAAGCAGTCCTACCACAGGAGAGAATAGTGCAAATATGTTTCAAATGTTGTAAATCTCTTGTTGAATCCACTCTCGAGAAATGAATTCCGTATCTTCCTTTTGCAAACAAGAACTGCTCGTGCCCATGATGATAAATAAATTCGATGTTCTTTTGGGTGCGATGCGGTAATAAATTCCTTTTATGCATGAACAAATAACCTTTTGAGTACAGTTCAAATAAAATCTTTCCCAAATGTTCTGGTTAATTTGCAATTTCCAACCATCGGATTGTGATTTTGATAATTTGTAATGGGCTATCGAATTTAGCTGGGTTTGCAATAATAATCATAGAATTAGCCATAGTATTCTTAACTCAGAATTCAAATTGCTCTTGGTTTAAAAAGCTATCAATGCAACAAACTCACCAGATAAACGGTACATATATATGCTTTAATTCCCATATATATCTATATGTATGTACGCATGTATGCATATATATATAGATATATATATATTATATATATATATATATTGCGTGAAGATTGAAAACATGGAGTCAATAGCTAAATTCATGGTTTGATGTTTAATTTTGAAGCGTCGAAGTAGAACTTCCACCCCATTCTGATTGTATGCCCACATGTGGTAAAGGATTCTGAGTCAATTTCTTTGAACACTTAGACATTATGGATGTTATCCAGCCGAAACCCTGGAATAGCACGAGCCTGCAACTGCTTGTGTTCTAGAGTTAGCTTCTCGGGTTGGAATAAATACTTCAAGGGGTCTTCCATACGTATGGATTCAAAGGTAAATATGAGGTCACATGTTGTGCATCAATGCTTAAACTCTTGTAAATTGAGTTTGGGCATTCGGTTATAATACTGCGAATTCATGTGACATGTGAACAAATTCTTTATATAAATTGGTGTTGAGCATAATTCTGTAGCCATGGTGCCTAGAATTGGATTTTATATTGAATTACAGGAATATGCACTGCATATTAAGTGAGTTTTCCTGTATGTCAGACCAAAGATAAAAAACAATAGATAACAATGCTGACATGGACCACTGCTCAACAACTTCATTTAACGCAACGGAAATACATTCAGGATCACCGCCAAACTTTTCTTGCATATATCTTCAGCGTCGTCAGATGTATTTAACAACCGAAGTTTGAATTATATATTATAAAACCGTTTGCTAGATGAAATCGAATATATGTGGCTCTCAACGAACGTAAAATGGAGAAATTTAAACGAATCGCCGGCCATAATCAAAGCTGCTGCACTTTAAGTGTACGATGTTGCTAATAAATGGCCCGTTAATTTATTACCAGTGCCTTGCAAACTACTTGAGCGCTTCATTGTTGATGGGCTAGATAAGTATTTAAGAAACGAACATGTAATTTCGAGATAACACCCTGAATTTAGACGGATTTATTCCTGCCTATCTAATCATTTAATAACGCTGGACGATTGGATCTAAGTCGAAAGCAAGCAATTCATGCCTACTACCTCGATATCTCCGAAACATTTTAGAAAAAAGATGGCAAAAGTTAGTATCAAGGGATAGATTTTGAATATGTTATGTGACTACCTAACATATCGCACTATTCTGGTCCTTGTGTATGCCGCATTATCAAAAGATATAGCAACAACCAGCTGAGTTCTCTAAAGTTCAATCCTCATTCGCATCCTCTTTCTGTTCTAAGTTAATGAGACACCAGAAATTTTTGACTGTAACATATCGTTATTTGCGGACGACCTGAAGATAAGGAGTTTCATATGTACACCACAAGACCATTTGTGGTAATAGAAGTATCTTGATACGCTTCACAACTGAACGTGAAGAACAGACCGCCTTTTAGCTTAAACAAATGTATGTTGATGAATGTGAGGAAGCAACTTAATTTCTCATACAAGATAGAGTCACATATTCTTGAAAGGTGCAGTAAGGAAAAACATTCGGGTGTCAGGATATGCTTGCTTGCTTGATTATTTCCCTTGAGCTCGTGGAGGAACATAGGGCATTGGCAACTTGTCTCCAGTTTGGTCTGTCCATAGCAGCCAGTTTGATGTCGTTCCAGTTAAGTCCACACTTGCCGATTTTCTCTTCACACGAGCGCTTCCAAGATAGCCTTGGGCGTCCGACCCGTCTCTTCCCGATTGGTTCCATACCAGAGCATGACCCGTCATGACATCATAAGGTTTCCGCAAGATGTGCCCAACCCATCTCCACTTTCTTCTACTGATCTCCTGGGCAATGGGGTCATCAGCAGCAATGTGCCACAGGTCTTGATTCCTTATCTTTTCTGGCCATTTTACCCCAATAATTCGACGAAGGCAATTATTGTGGAATAATTGCAGGCGGCCAGAAGACTTTGCTGTCACTCGCCAGGTTTCCGATCCATAGAGTAGCACGGATTTGACGTTGCTTCTGAATATACGGAGTTTCGTGCGTTTTGATAGAACCTTCGACTCCCAAATGGGTTTCAAAGCTATGAACGCGTATCTTGCTTTGCCGATTCTGGCGACTATGTCTTCGTCCGTGCCACCACTTATTGAAACAATGCTGCCGAGGTAGACGAATTGCGTGACGTCTTTGACTGCTTTACCATTGATGGTGATTGATGGGTGCTCATCAGTTAGCACACGGAGGACTTCTGTTTTTTCGGTATTCACGCGTAGTCCTGCGTATGAAACAAAGTGTGCTAGTCTATCGGTCTCTCTCTGAAGACGTTGGGGGTCACGTGATATGAAGCAGACATCATCAGATCCTCCAGATCCTCCAAATGGTTGGATTTCTTCTAATCGATACCGTTCCTCTTACCTTTTACTGTCTGTTTCATTATCCAGTGTATTACCAACAGAAAAATCATTTGGGACAACAGGAATCCCTGCCGGAAGCCAGTCTCAACTGCAAATGGATCGGTCAGTCTTCCGTTGTGAATTACCTGACAGGAGGCACCTTCATACAGCTGCTTTATGAGGTCCATGTACAGCGGTGGGACCCCAATGTGTGGTAAAAGCTTCCATATGAATTCGCGGTCCACACTGTCGAAGGCTTTCTCAAAATCTATAAAGTTGAGGCTGGATATGCTTCAGCCTAAAAGCATCACTTCAAACAACCACTTCTTTTATTAAATCAGCATGTCCTTATTCTAATCGAATCGTTATTTGAGAAAATTTCTCCTAGGTTATTACCACTGCTTATGAATACGTAACTGTGTTTGGTCATGAAATATATTGAGAAGTCCTGATTTCCGTGGCTCAAGAAAGATGTAAAACCTATTCAGTTAATTTAGCGCTTAACTAAAACTCGTTCTCAACGTGCGAATCAAACCTTCTTAAGATGAAATAGCTAACCTGAATATGTTGGCCTTAGTCTATCGACGAATCACTGGAGAACTAATACTCACCACAAGACGTTTCATACACCAAACCATCGCTTACAAGGACATTTCACTTGAACGTATAAGCGTAACTATCAGACATATATTTAAACTCTGGTGGTGCTCCATTCTCACCTAAAATTTAGTAGGTATTTTTATTCCGTTACTCAATCAAATCACATGAATTTGAAACTAAATTGGACAAGTTTCTAGCTAAACTTGCGTCTCACAAATCTAATACAGCAGCGTGTTTTTCTTTGCTAGTATTGTAATTTTAATCATATTATTGCTGTTTTTCAGCTAACTGCTTTTCAGACCATCAAAAATCTTAAATAACATTGAACAAGTAAGGGGTTTCAGAACCTATTTACATTAGGTCTACGCAACAATAATCATTGTCCGAGATTCAACACACATTCGTTGGATCTGATTACTACTTTACCCCGCATATATCCTTTAGCCAATTACGAGTTTATTCGTTTGCTCTCCGTGGGTACATACTGCATAAGCGTCATATAGATTGTCAAAAGGCTCATCTAAAACTTCTTCTGGTTGCAAGCACCAGTACATAATCACTTTAATAATCTACTCAGGGTCATTTTGAATAACCCGAGGCTTAAAATTACAGCATCACAATTCACGTAGAGTAACAACATATTTTACAAGAATTCTACATGGATCATTCGCTTTTAATCAACTAGCTCACCACATTCAACTACCGGAAGAAAGTTCGTGATATTATTTATTGTCTTTACGCAGTTTAAATCCACGTATCTGACCCATTCCATCAAGAACATTGTTTGTCATTTGGGATTGCATGCAGATCTGGCATTGACTGCTGGCATAATGATTCCCAAAGGACAGGCAACTTAAAAGCTCATTTGCATGCAGCTCTATCACACACACCCCACTTACTTTTGTGACCGATTGGTTATGGCGTTTGTGAATTTAACGGGAGATTTCCAATTATGTTCGGCTGGGTTCCATGTAGATTCCCATACTACTTAGTGGGTTTATAAACGATTTGCAACGAAATGATTTGAACGATCATTCAAGGACTCAATGATTTGTGGTAAAAACACAAACATTTTACAACATCAATTGATGGTAGTATGAATGAAAGTAAAAATAAAATATTTTATATCGAGTATAGCAATGTACCGCTCAAAAATGACGTTCTTTATGCGCACATCCAAGTTCGCTTCAATGGTTGACGTACGTGATTAGTCGACCACATGTTGAGGTAGAGAATTCCGAAAAAAATCAAAAAAATGGTATCAGCAATTATCACGCGAACTTGATATGTAGAAAGGTAGGTTGGGTCTGCGTGTCAGTTTCTTATTATATTTTCTGTCTTGGACCATTTGACATCTTAATACTTAAACACCACCTTTAGAGTCCCATAGTATTCCACAAGGATCAGTGCGTGGACCAACACTGTTTCTAGTTTATATGAACGATATACCAATGCCAAATCACAGTAAGATGGTTTTCTTTTCTGACGATATAAAAGTATGGAGGCGAATCAACAATGTTGATGATTGTATTTTAATGCAAAACGATTTGAATGCTTTGTATAACTGGCCATCTGAAAATCAACTGCTATTTAATATGCAAAAGTCGAATATCATTCAGATCGGTCGTGACCTTGGCTTTTCCTATCTATACAAGCTCGGCGACAGAAACCTGGAGTACACTGAAGAAGAAAAGGACCTGGGTGTCTGGATTTGCGGTAGTTTAAAAAATGGTCTACAGTGCGAACCCGTTTACAAAAGCGCATCTCGGCTGCTCGGCATGTTACGGCGGATATTTGGACGTTTTCCCCCGGGGTGTTTTCCTCTCATGATGAACACATATATACACCCGGTTCTAGACTATGCCACAAGCCTGGACACCATGGCTCCAAAAAGACATCTTACTTCTGGATAGCATATATTAGAGAGCTTCTAAGCTGGTCATTGGACTCGAAAATACGCCCTTCGCCGGGCGACTAAGACGACAGGAGCTGAGGACACTTACACAAAGAAGAATGCGAGGTGATCTCATCCTCGCATACAAACTACTTACTACTGTTTACCACCCCCTGGACATATTATTCCACCTACGAACTTCCAGCAACAGCCGTGGCCATGGTTGCAAGTTGGAAATACCTCATTCCAAACGGAACTGCAGCTGATATTTTTGTACGGTGCGTGTGTGCTTTGTTTGGAATTTCCTAACTCCCGATTTGGTAAGCTCAAACAGTTTATCAATATTGAAATCGAAACCTGACGATTATGATATCTAATACAAATTTTGCCCCCAACTATTATTAAACTATCTTCGTCCCATTGATTTTGATTTTATATACACATATTTATACATTTGTATCTATAGTTCGACTCCATAGTTATTGTAAAGTTAATTGCTTTTTTAACCATAAATCTTGAATCTTGAATCTTGAAACTGGATCTATGTATGCATTGAGTACCTTTCACAATGAATGCAGTGAGAAACGTCCGAAAATTCGTCTGATTATAGACAGCCTCGCACTGAAGACTTTATTGCAAAATTCTGAACACAAACATACCGAAATATTTCTGCAATATACTCGACTCAAGCGTGTGACTGCCAAGTACGTATAAGAACGGGAAGGGTTTCCGAACTTGCAACGTTTTGCATTTGTAGAATTTGAAGTGCAGCTTGGCTTAATTTGACCAATGGCGTAGATTATATATTTCTGCTTGTAATACTATCCAATCATCAACAAAATCATCTTAATCCAAATTTTTACTTCATTGGCGAAAAGTACTAGTTAACCGCAATCGTTGTATTCGTTGTGAATAATCTGTATATGAATAACACGAGGAACAAGACTAACCGAATCTATACTTATTGTTTCCACCTGATAAATATTGTGCAATGTTAGGGATGGGAGCAACACATATAACTAAATGGAAAAACTTTCCAATAAGATAACGTTTTTTTCAACTTCTACTGAAACCTCGTGTATTTTGTTTGATTAGTACGAATCGGACAATAATTGCATGAAGATATATGATATTTTTCTCTCGAAAATATACCCATGAATTTTTCCAGGCGAAATCAGGTGCATCTATCACGCACTATCATCTGTGACGGAAGTGTTTTCAGTTATCAGGGCAGACATATAAGCGATGTTCGTTTCAGAACCAAGTTTATATAATTTTTGATTCGCAATAATATATTGAGTGAGTTTAAATGCTAATTGAAAAGTTAAAAAATTCATTATATATTTAAAGCGATTATGTTATTTATAACGTTTACGATGGAATTTGTGATCAGCACTCTCCTTAAACAATGGATTCAGAAAACCTTATTCTTGCATAACTAGTCTAATCAAGACACTGATGGACTGAACTTAAGCGTTAGTTAACAAAATTCATATTTTGTATGGATTTCCATCACACACACCTTGACCATTTTCTGCTGTATACACTCTTAGGTAGCGCTAATACGATGAAGATCTGCATGCATTGAAACAGTGGAAGAATGGTAAACAAGTTGAGCTTGTGAGCCACTTTTTGATAAGGGTGGTCTGTTTTATAGAAATGCATGCAAATCTGGATTTTATTTCAATTCCATGGCTTTTACACCATCTACAGGTGTGTGGGCAAATGTGATTAAACAGGTTAGTCGTACCAGTCATATCCTACAGTGGCTTACAGGTGCACTTTGTTGTTGTTTTCCAAGTGATTCAAGCCAAGCAGATCCCGATTGTACTGTTTCTACCTAATGAGTGCAAGCAGTACGAAACCAGTCGGGCAGTGTGTGTGTGTGACGGTAATGCAGGTAAACAGATATTTTCGTTTTATGTTCATGAATTTAACACATCCACATGTGTGGGGGAACACTCGCTTTAACAGGTTAGTCGTATTAGCCTTATTCAAACTATTAGATAAGCTATGTTTCAGCCAGTTACATAGGCATCAATTACTCAATACTGCTATGAAATCTAGCGTATTTTGGAATTGCTGGAATGTACCTCACATTTTTCATTAGTGATCTAGCTAATCACAAGGCGAATGTTTGATTATGTAATAAATTTCTACTCGAGGTACAGAGTAATGTAATTTTTCGTTCTTTATTCACATCAATGACTGGTAAAGTAACATCAACCCATTCGATGGTATTTCTCAGCGATCAAGCAAACTGGTCTTAGGTCTGTATAATAAACCATGTTATGAATGAGTCGCAAATGTTGGAATCTTAGATTTGTTGCTCATATTAAATTACTGTTGAGCAGAATCGAATCGAAACGAAGCAAGTGACCATAATAACACAGCGATGTTAGCTGCTGGTTGTGAATAATAATATTTCTCCGTGCGTGTTCGGTTTATGTTTACTGTTTCTCATCACTTGCTATGAAATCAGACACTAAATTCTTAACACAATACTAAAGTTTATTAGCACCTAGCTCGTCTATTGACACAGAAGATTTTCAGAGCAGTAAGCAACAGCATTCGCATGACTCATGGTAAACCATGTGCCTGATTATATTAACTTCCCCCATCTGAAGTTTATTGACCCAAACCGTTTGCAAGGTCGCGCGCTATCTTCAGACATTTGCTCGTGTGAATTATTTTTTTGCTTTTCATTTACTGGGTTACTTATGCGGTAGAAGAATCGATCTGTTCGAAATCGATAATTTTTGTGTCCTAACTGCATACACGCAATGACAACAAAGTCGCCCGGGGGAGGAGATAGCAAAGGTAAACAAAGAGACGAAGTTTGAAATCGGTGCGTCATTGTAACCCATCATTTGTGTGCATAAGAATTAAAAGATATTCGGAGACAACAATGCTTGGTTTCGTGACCGAATTACATTGCTGTTGAGAATATTATACCGCATGGTTTGACTGATCGCTTGAATATATTCACAAGGAGGGAAAGGTAATTAGATCGAGGGTTTATTCTTGCAGAAATGCTGGGTGCATTGAATAGCTTTGAAAATGTTTTGCACACATGGTTGAATGACAATTGAATAGTTTTAAGTAATGTGTTGCTCACATCCCCATGTAAGGGATGGGGATGTGAGCAACACATTACTTTGGTCATCCATAAGCTTTGACCAAGAATCACTTTGTGATTCTGTGTCTGAACATCGTGGTTCGTTGTACGAACCCTATATAACAGTTGGAATACAAGTATAACCTTGTTTACCTTTACTCCACAGTTTCAAGGCTCACTGAACCTGATCTTACTGTCTCCACCTGATGACGGCAAACAGCCAGAAACCGGTAGTGGTGTGTAAGGGATGGGGATGTGAGCAACACATTACTTTGGTCATCCATAAGCGCCTTAAGTGCTTTGACCAAGAATCACTTTGTGATTCTGTGTCTGAACATCGTGGTTCGTTGTACGAACCCTATATAACAGTTGACATACAAGTATAACCTTGTTTACCTTTACTCCACAGTTTCAAGGCTCACTGAACCTGATCTTACTGTCTCCACCTGACGACGGCAAACAGCCAGAAACTGATAGTGGTGTGTAAGGGATGGGGATGTGAGCAACACATTACTTTGGTCATCCATAAGCGCCTTAAGTGCTTTGACCAAGAATCACTTTGTGATTCTGTGTCTGAACATCGTGGTTCGTTGTACGAACCCTATATAACAGTTGACATACAAGTATAACCTTGTTTACTTTTATTCCACTGTTTCAAGGCTCACTGAACCTGATCTTCTGTCTCCACCTGACGACGGCAAACAGCCAGAAACCGGTGGTGGTGTGTAAGGGATGGGGATGTGAGCAACACATTACTTTGGTCATCCATAAGCGCCTCGAGTGCTTGACCAAGAATCACTTTGTGATTCTGTGTCTGAACATCGTGGTTCGTTGTACGAACCCTATATAACAGTTGGCATACAAGTATAACCTTGTTTAAATAGTTTTATGTTTAGCAATTTTCTATTAGACAGTTTTACCGCTTTCAGTAAAGAAATAAATTTAATGTGATTTGCAGTCGTGTACCCAGATTAATCTGTGATTTTGTATTTGAATACCGAACTTGGTTGTACAGAAGCAGTTTTTTCAAAACTTGTTCTTAAAGTTCACACCACGCTCAAAATTTTTTCACATATTCAATGTTGACTGTAACTCCTTTCTATTTTGCAGCCAAATGAAGAATAACATCGCGAAACATAAAGTTGAGTGGAATGAAAACCAAAACAGAACTGGATAAAATTCAATGTAGTGTTGCTCATATTCCCCACTATGAAGAAGAAGAAGAAAATGACTTTATTCGTGTACACGAATTTTCAGCAGCACTACCGGTTTCTGGCTGTTTAACGTTAGGTTCAGTGAGCCTTGAAACAGTGGTAACGTGGTAAACAGAGTTATACTTGAATGCCACTGTTACATAGGGTTCGCACAACGAACCACGGTGTTCAAACACAGATTTTTCTTCAAGCACTCAAGGCACTTATGAATGAACAAATGTAAATTGTTGCTCATATCCCCCACTTACACACCACTACCGGTTTCTGTCTGTTTGCCGTCATCGGGTGGAGACAGTAAGATTAGGTTCAGTGAACCATGAAACAGTGGATAAATGGTAAACAAGGTTATACTTGAATGCCACTGTTGCATAGGGCTCGTACAACAAACCACGATGTTCAAACACGGAATCACATAGTGATTCGTGGTCAAGCACTTAAGGCGCTTATGGATGACCAAATGTAATGTGTTGCTCACATACCCCGAAATTACACACCTCTACCGGTTTCTGGCTGTTTGCCGTCATCAGGTCGAGACAGTAAGATTAGATTCAGGCAGCGTTGAAACAGTGGGGAAGTGCTTTGGTGATACAGTGTCTGTGACCAGCAACTATGCGCACCATTGAGTGAAATTTTTATGCACTTGCGAATTTGAAGATAAATCCTCATTTCACATTAAAACTTAGAATTCATGTGGGTATTAAGCTAACTTCCACGCTACGTGCAATGCAGCACTGGTAACTAGTTGGAATATTTTTTCAACAACAACAGCACGATGGTCGATTTTCTAAGTTAGATTTTAGTAATAAGTAGTATATGACGTTCGAAACGTAGGAGGGAAGCATACGACCATGTTTGTAGTTAATGCCGCTCATCAGTTATGTGTATTCGTGACCTGACATTTGAATGCCGTTCTAAATTTGTGCTAAAGTCAATTATTTGCGCAATATCCGATGGAAAGAGTGGTTTTGGTAAAGTTGATGACTGAGATTATTTCACCTATTCGCAAGGGTGCTAGTGGTTCAGAACTGCAGACTACGCCCCGTCACCTCACTTCCTGTGATGTCCAAATTTCTAGACCGTGTGGTAATGCGAGAGATTGCTTATATCCTGGAATCACAAGATTTACCAACTTCTATTTGAAAATTATGGTCGAACTGATATCGTCGATTTTCTGTACACATTTTTTCTATTATTTTTATGCGTAACTTATACAGTATTCGGTGTGCTATTTCAACGTTTCTCTTAAGCTGGATGTTTGGATTTCAAACAAAGGCTTGTCATTTATTTGATTCTTGTTGCCTACATTCCCATCAACTAACATCAAAAGCTTGTTTCCATCTGTTTACTGTCATCAGATGAAGACGTTGAGATCAGGCTAAATGAGCCTTGTAACAGTAGGGAGGTGGTAAACAGAGTCAACATTATTAAAATCATTTATTTGCAACGAACCACGATGTATAAACACAGCTTCGCAGACTGATTCCTGGTCAAGTGCTTGATGCTTTTTGAAGGTCTAATGAAATGTTTTGCTCATATCTCCAGCACTCGAACATCACAAGCGGATTGCGTCTGATTTCCCTCATCGTGCAGCATTTTATTTCAATGTTAGCCATTTTACTATATATACATTTAATTTGACCATAAATGCTATCGTAATCATTTGGTTTCCCCAACTTTATTGAATTATTCCTTTCCCGAACACTTATATACGGCTTAATCTAATTCATCATCTTGTTTATACACTTACATTTAAATGTTTACCATCCTATGTTTGTTGCTAAGCTTGTTGCTTTTTAGACTATTAAAAACATTGAATTAACTTGAATTAACTAACGGCATTTTCAAACACCAAATTTGTCGGTCACTGCAAGATTGTTTAAAGGCTAAATGTACGTGACCGGCCCGCAAATACGTAATTAACAATTTTGCTAATTATTACAAAACATACTTACATTTTCCACCTTATCACTTATTTGTGAGATGAAGTTTAATGTCCTGAATTCAGATTTTAATCACCACTGGCTGGTCGTCTGAAACATTAGTCAGATAAAAGATATTTCATTTATTTTCTTAGAGGATGATAGGATACGAACGGCTGAAATGTTTTTCTGTTGTAGGATTTCCCTGAACCAGTTCACGTAAAAGTTTAAGTAAGCAAAACATAAATAAAAACTTGCAATACTTTTCATGTTAGGCGTGTATTAGATCATTTTGGACTACTCCAATCCGGCCGCAGAATCAAAAACCAGAATGTGATTATTGATACGTGTTAATTAATTTAAAAAATTACACACCGAATTTTGACAACCAATCGATATATGTCAGAATAATCCAGAATAGTACATCTGTCGACTAGTTGCGCTAATAGCTTTTAAGTCCGTAAATACTGGAAAAAACCGAAGGGTACAGCGAACACAGCAGGTTATCTGTCATTTATGAAGCAAAGCAAAAAATCAACCCCTTATTTACAGCTTATTTATTACGATAAGAACCGTCATCTCTGAATTGGGTCAGTAATATTTTACACACGAAAAATCAAGAGAAATTTCATATTTAATAGTTTGCCAGGTCTAGTCTATCAAAGTAAAATTGATAAAAAGGACTCGTGTATGGAAATTTAGGCCCCGAAAATACAGAATCTTAGTTAATTATGAGAATAACATTATGATTTTGGTTTATTAATTGGAATTAGTGTAAGATATATGGTGAAATTTTGCTCACGTTTCTCACACTAATTGTTCACTATCATTTTAGAGGTGTATACAATTTTCGAGTGAAATCTACAAGATTTATTTCCACTGAGAATCTAACCTATAGTTTTCTGCTACCATCAGCTAAAGTAAACCGTATATATGAATTTCACATGCGTGAGAGTTTCATAATACAGATTCTTTATCTTTATACAAACAACTGTTGGATTTATTATTTACCTAACGATTATATCAAATATACTAACTACTAGTTCGATCTGAAGCTTTTACATGTTGTCTACGTTATCTCAGTGCCCCCAACCAAAATCATCATTGCTTTTCGACTATTTGGAAATGACGTCTCATACTATGTGAATGGTCATTAGCACGTTCTTCTTCCAGATTCTCAGTATCCCGTTACAATTGTTATTGTACCACAAGTGCTGCAGAATTTGAGGTCTAGTTTGTGTTTCCAATGTTCAATGACGTAGATCTCTTGAAATATGGCCATTTTCTATTCTATCCAACTGACCAAGCCCTCATAACCTACGATGAGTCATATGAGTGAACATCCCTTGTAGGCCAGTTTTGGGACACATATGAGCATTTAAACGTCCTCCATCCATGATATTTTTTACAGTCGATGTATGATCCCTAACTCCTTAACTATTATTTGCTCCGTGCATGTTCACAGACTAAATGTCGCATACATGCTGATATTCCGTGGTGGGAGAGAAAAGGTAATTTAAACAATCAGGATAAATCTGACCAACGCAGTGTTGTCCTTCTTGGTGTTCCCGAACACACTAACACTGCTACGGATAGTGAACTACAGCACCACAATTAAAACAGTGGCTCGACATCTCCATCAGCATCGGAGATCAGGAGCCAGTCAGGGTGGACACATTTAGAATACCTCGGTCAACAAACTATAAAGGTGACGGGCCAAAACATCTAAAAATAACGTTTTTAGCGAGAGTTAGGATGGAATCAATCAGGGCCAACTGGAAAGCAAATCACAGGAATCTCAAGAAGGATGTCAAGGATTTATGGTTAACAAAGTTAATACTTTACAACACCACAGGATTACGGTATGAATAAAAACATGAAAAATACAATAGTATAAAAGCAATGGTGAATATCAAATGTAAGGATCACGAATGCATATGTAAGTCCAATTTCGCTTTAAACGCCGCCAGGCAAGGAGAGTGCACCACATGTTGGGGTAGGGAATTCCAAAGAATTATAGGCGAAAATATGGCGCCGACAATCAATACGGGAACTTGGAACGTAAAGGGATAAGGTATGTCCGCGTGTCACTTTCCCATCACACACATCGAGCAAGTGTATTAGTGGATGTCCTTCGGTCGACACAATTCTATATGTCAGAATAATATCGCGTTGTATCCTCCTTTGGGTAAAGTCGCATAGACCCAGACGTCGCAATCTTTCGGTTTACGGAACATTGCGTAGACCCATCACTAAATTTGTTGCTGTATGATAGATTTTATCGAAGAGAGCAATGTCTTTTCGCAGCCAAGGAGCCCAGACCTCGACCGCATACTCCATCGTAGGGCGAAGGTAGACATTCATTATCCTTGGCAACGTTACCAGAGAGAATCTTCCGAATATTCGTCGAAAGATACCTAACAATCTGTTTGCCCGTCGATATATGTTCTGGCAGTGCGTTGTGCTCTTCAGGTTCCCGCTAATCCACACTCCAAGATCTTTTTCTAACGAGCTCCATGCTGGGTTTTCAGTTCCCAATCGATATGTCCAAGGAACATTCTTGCCAAGATGGAGCATCTTGCATTTCTGTATGTTGAATGACATGTCATTCACGACCGCCCAATTCGACACGCTGTCCAAATCCATTTGCAGTTTCTCACAATCCTCTGCAGAACTTATTGGCGTCCAAATTTTCATATCATCCGCGAACAGGACCATTTTGGACGATATGAGGGGGGGGTAAATCATTTATGTACAGCAGAAAGAGGAGGTGGCCTAGCACAGATCCTTGTGGGACTCCACTGGTGGTTTTGAACACAAGCACTGAATGGTCGCTAAGACCCAGTGGAGCCTGAAGTTCGATCGCTTCGATAGATTGTTCCTCTGATGTTAACACCAAATCCAAGACGGACGGGCGGTCAGAAGCTCTCCTACGGGTGCATTAGTGAACATGGTTTTATAACGGGATTTAATCTATTCAAAGTTGTAAATCTAAATCGGTAATCTAGAGTTTATGGGGAGTGATCGTCCCTGAGATAAAGGGCGGACAGATTAAAATCACCCATAATAAGTGTCGTTGCTTGCTGTGTGCGAGTCAAGCTCTGAAGCACTTGGATCAACCTTTCGTTGTACGATTCCGTAGATGAAGGGGACCGATAGACCACACCAATAATGCAAACTTCACCAGACATCAGCGTTAAAGAGCACCAAATTGTATCCTCGAGCGTGAATTCTGGCTTGCCTATTGGATGGCACTGGAGTCGATTATGGTAATAAAAAGCAACACCACCACCACTTCTCTGTCGATCGTTCCTTATCAAATTCATATTTGGAATTGATATCTCCGTTTCAATCAATTGGGAAGAATACCATGTTTCTGTAACGGCGATAATGTCAGGTGAGTAGCGTGAACATATCTCGGTTAGCTCAGCTAATTTTTTTGAAAGGCTTTGCGCATTTGTATATAAACATCTTATAAAGTTTGTTGTGTTCCAATCATGAAACGTTATCAAAGGGCCGACTCGGTTAGAGTCGGAACGCTCAAGTTTTTTGGAGCCATCGCATGACATTCAGGTTGATCCTCATCACTAGGCGTTTGAGGGTCGGTACTATCCGTTTGCTTGCTTCCGGCTATTACCTTGCGCAAGCTCAACTTGACGTTTTGGGGTAGGTTTTTTCTATTAGCTTTCCATTCACTTTTGATAGTATCCGTCATTTCGGTTGTGAAGAAGGTTAGCTTTAAAGGGCTAGGACCTTGCCCTTTATAGTTGGCAGACCGCGGTATAATAAAAGCATACACAAGCATGGTATTTGTTTCGGCTAGATATTTCCACTGTTTGTGGTCGTGCTCAAACTTTTCTTGAGAAGGTACGTCAGCAGCATCTTTCGGAACACCAAGATTTACAACACTTCTTGGATTACGTTCTTCATGAGATTTCTGGAACGACTTTCGCTCCCACATTGGTAAGTCTGCATGGATACGACATGTAGTCTCTGGAACATCTCTAAGAATGTAAGCATTTAAGAGTACGTCTTCCACGTCCTCCGCAGATTGCAGCGTTACTCTTAAAAGGCGAGGATCAACCGTGTGAGGAGAATTCAGGTGGCGGTTTAATCGAACTATTGATGAGGGAGTAACCGCGACCAATCTCATCTGACTGCAGAGTTTATACCACTCAGCTTAGTCATGTTTTTGCTTAGCTTCAAACAGCGTTTCCTGCGACTCGGTCACGTTTGTACATATAACGATAAGGTTTACACCCGCGGACTTTATTTTATAATTTAAATCAGTCATTTTAGTAGTGGATTTTCTGAGTCCTTTCTCGGTTTCGTTAAGTCGTGGAGTCACTGATCCCGACGAACACTTCCCCGTTTTAGTCGTCATCTGCGCGGTCATCTGGGCAAGTGTTGGCCTGCTCGAGTATGATGGATTATCTACCGGCTCTTCGGCAGTAACCTCTAAGTCGGGTAATGACGGTGCGTTTATGACGTTCATTATCAGTTCATTCAGTTTTTGTATACTGGATTCCGTTCCATTTAGACGCGTCTCAATATCATATTCAGGGGGTTTTCGCCGCCGAGGCTGACCGTGTTGATTTGGCCTTGCAAACCAGACAAACATAACAGACACCAGGACAGCAAAGTATTTGAAAATATTCGAGACCGATCGAGAGTCCGTAATCATGAAAATAAAGTTTGCAATGAATCGGTTATAGTAAGTTTTTGGTAGCGTTTCGCTTCTGAACACAGAAGCTTCGTCAGACCAAGGGTGTCCGTACAAACAGTGTTCAGGTTTAAATTGCATTCTCTTGACCAATCCTGAGTTCTCTAAGCTAGACAGGGGAGATCAAGATAATTGATCACACCTCCTAATTGCGCTATTCAGAGTAACATATAAGGCAGGTAGAACTCTCCGCTCCGTATCAATGCATCTCAAAGATAAGACTCCTTTAGGTTGTGCGACGAACTGCATATACAAAATCAACTGCAAAGGTTGCGCGGGTGTTTACATTGGACAAACGTCTAGAGAACTCTGCACTAGGGTAAACGAACACAGGAAACGAGTGGGAAAGCGACCCCGCAATCCCAGTGAATATCAATCACCGATTCGGGATTCTGCCCTAGCTGAACACGTGTTAGACACTGGACACAGCGTAGATCTTGATAACGTGAAAGTGACAAGACGTGGTGTGAAATCTCATAGGGAAAGACTGAGGCTGTTGAAATAACAAAGGCTGGGCAGAATGCGGTGAACAAGGTGGATATCTCAACTATATGGCATTCGGTTTTGCAGCGGATTAGGTTTAACGAACATTACACCTAATACGCACATGGTTACGTAAGCAGTGTCAGCAGACGCTGACCTGTGCAAATAACAAATGATTAGCAATGAACACAGCAATTAGGAGGTGTGATCAATTATCTTGATCTCCCGTATCTAGCTTAGAGAACTCAGGATTGGTCAAGAGAATGTCATTTAAACCTGTACTCTGTTCGTACTGACACCCTTAGACTGACGAAGCTTCTGTGTTCAGAAGCGAAACGTTACCAAGAACTTACCATAAACGATTCGTTGCAAACTTTATTTTCAATACACCAGGAAAATTATCTCCATTAATAATCGATACTAAATCCGAGGTCAGCGATTTGTCGCATTTTGCATGCACTTTCAACGAACAGGCGTAACACGTGACAGACCTCGCCTTAGGACTTACCGACTTTCGGCAAACCGTGCACATGCATTCCGGTGCGCTTTGTATCCCTTTCGGGGTCATCCGGTCAGGGTTGTGTGCAGTACTGTTCAGTTGTGTGTGCACAGGCAGTGGTTCTGTCGAGCGATCGATGATGAATATGGTGAGCGCGACGAAAAGCGTTGTTCACGAATAAGAGCAAAGTCAGAATTGATTCCGGCGATGCGCTTCAGTAGTTGCTCTCACGACGTTGAATATATGACCGGTCGACGGCGAAGAATGAGATCTTTCCGATGACGTTAATCCATTTGAGGACTTGAAGAGAATTAAAAGAGTTGCACGCGTAGATCCAATATGGGAATATCACGAGAAATCCGAATTTGCTCGTATTATCGAATACCGCTACGAGAGTGGTATATCCAGAAAGCTGACTTCGAGAGGAGTCCAACAAGGTATAATATATCCACGTACGTGTAAGTGTAAGAATAGTATATCCTGATTAATGGGAGCTCAAAATAATGCGACCGCACGGCACGTTGCAAATACAGAATGAGTGATCTCAACTATATAAACGAGTTGATCATCCACCCCATCACTAGACTACAAATTTCGCCAACGATTTGATTACATCCAGCTGTATAATCATGTTTTCGAATATACTCGACAGCGAAATTTGCAACAGACATTTATTATAGACCGAGTCTTAACCTCTGGAGCCACGGCCGTTGAAGATGTAGAGTATCACCCTCCGCTGGGTCGAAGCGACCACCACCTCTTTAATATGTGTGCAACGCCAGTAGAATGATATAGCAAACAAAACTTAATAGAAAAGTGGATTACATTGGTTTGATGGAAACAATGGGGGCTTTCGATGAACATAATATAAATTTCAGTGAACCGAACTCGCATTGCACAAACCTGACAGATTACATAACCGAAATGAAACCTTTAAATTCAAACTATGTCCAGAAATAGAAGAGAGAAGAAACCCAAAATAGTCGTTTGCTTGTTATATTATTCGTATTTCCCATATTATTCTGTGGTTTTTGTAATGCTATATGCTTTTTAAACCATGAAAATTGAATTGAATTGACCGATTTCGTGCTGTTTGCACTCATCAACTAGGGATAGTAAGACCAGCATCCGAATGCGCTAGAAACAGTGGAGGAATGGTAAACAAGTAGCGCCTGTATGCCACTGTTGAATAAGGCTGGTACGACCAACCTGTTCAATCACATGTGTCCAAACACATATATAATGGAGCTAAACCTATAAACATGAACCAAAATGCTCATTTGCATTCATTTTCATCACACACCTCATTTTAGAATTCGCAGTCGCGCTAGAAAATGGTTGATAAAACGAAATATATTCACAAGGTCGCCAGAACAATATAGACCTTGACAAACTTTCGCGAATTGCGGAATCACGTCACAAATCTCATCCGGGGGGATAAACATAACAAGATTCATCTGGCAATAGAAAGTGTAATTATATCCCAAACTGCTTTATCGAACCATTATCAACACGACGAAACTGAAACACGGGGTTTTTCCAATCACGACAGATAACGGACTAACTGATTTTGTCCTGGAAACCGCTAACGCTCTAGCCAGTTTTAATTCACAATTTCTCTGCCCTAGGGAGGCATTACTACCATCGGAATTGTCAGCATCAATTGTGCCGGAGAACATAAGCCATATATGTTAAGCTAAATGCTTTTTAGACCATTACAACTTTGAATCACTTTGAATCACTTTGAATCACCTACGCATGCTGAATATCAACAACTCCCCGGGAGCTGGCGGAATCACACCTGCAGTCCTAAAGTTATGTATTTTTCATGTTTTTATTCATACCGTAATCCTGTGGTGTTGTGAAGTATTAACTTTTTATCCATAAATCCTAGAAAAAAGAACGGCGAGATAGCTAAGGCACGTTACATGTCCAATCGATTGAAAACACGATGGAAAATTTAACAAACTCAAAAGTTAGTCAAAATGTTTTCACAATGTTTTTATTGCTTTTAGTTGAAAAATGGGAAGATTGATTTCTATGGGTAATGCTCCGGAAAGATTTCCTGCGACCGTTTGTCCAGCCATATTTGAACGCACCTACTGAAGCTGCCACGACTAGTTCCTCGGGGAAAGAGTTCCACGCGTTTACTACACAGATGCTAAAGAAGTGCGTTCTGGACTCTACTTATTAAGATTGAGACTGTGGCATCGTGTACCAGCCAAAAATAGAACCAAAACGACGGAAGCTCACTTATAAATCAATGTTCAGTAAACTCAGCACAACCACATTATTTATTAAATTATTTAATAATTATGTAAATAAATAAATAAATAATTATGTGTAACAAGACATGCGCTGTACGCTTTACAAAAATTAGGCTGATCGAGACGAATACAGTGACTACTTAAAACTCACTTCTAAATATGTTCTAAAAATTTTAAGGTATTTTTACATAGAGGACTGCAAGAGTTATTTGAAAGTGAGCTCATAATCTCAGTGTGGCTTTTGTGTAGAAAGATCTAACACAGATATGGTCTTCGCTCTAAAATATTGGCTACCAAAATGTATGAGCTCTCATACCCAATTGGTGAAAACTGCCGGTCGAGACATACCGGATGGCTTCCCACTAAACACCGGTTTAAAAAGCGAAAAGTTTAACCAAACCCAATTTGTCTCGTTCAAAATACACGCTTAATCTGAGAACGAAAATGGTTTTATACAACGCATACGTATTGAAGATATACAAAGATTTAATCAATGCTTATTCACAGAATTATTCATGAATCCCACTTCCGAAGCGGAGGATATGCACTGCTGATGAGCTCAAATAAGAGCGAAACTCGAGTCCAGTGCTTCCATTATGGACCGTCATGATCAACTTTGTGAATTGTTCGATAGGCTTGGCACGGATGAGTAGTCACAAATATGAACAATCTATTATAATTTTCGAAAGCAGAACACAAACGTCTGAGCACAAGCTCTGTATTTGATGGGTCCACGACAGTTGCTCCTTGACAATTGCTCCCCGACAGTTGCTCCGCGACAATTGCTCCTCGGACAATTGCTCCTCGGACAATTGCTCCTCGGACAATTGCTCCTCGGCAATTGCTCCTCGGACAGTTGCTCCTTGAACAATTGCTCCTCGGACAGTTGCTCCTTGACCAATTGCTCCTTGTACAAGTGAACTTAGTTCACTTGAACTCAGTTCCACGGAGATGGAGTCGCACACATAAAAATCAACAGTGGGGGTTTACTTGTTTGATTGTTATAAATAGTTAAATAGTTCAGTTGAAGGCTACCTTTCAAAATGGACAGACACGTTACTTGGTATTTGTCAGAAAAAGGCAAACCTAAGGCTTGCTACGAACGTTTCGTGTACAACAAAAAGGAAACCAGCAAGAGTGACCCCACTGTTGATTTTTATGTGTGTGAACGAAAGCGAAAAGACCACTGTTCCGGGCGACTCCGTCTCCGTGGAACTACAATCTTGAAGTCATCAGAACACAACCATGCCCCCGACGCGTGTCGCAAGAATGTTCTGAAGGTAGTTGATTCCATCAAAAGACAAGCGTCTACAACAGAAGAAACCACAATGATGATCATTGCCAGTCAGTGTACAGGCGTTTCTGAAATCACAGCAGCTTCTTTGCCAACAGAACGGGCACTTAAGAGACAAATACAAAGAACGCGAAACCGCAATGGTCGGGTCCCACCACTGCCTGCAAGTCTGGAAGATCTGAATATTCCTGATGACTACAAGACCTTTGATGATGGAGAGCTCTTTCTTCTGCACGACTCTGGACCTGGCTCTCAGCGCATTCTGATTTTCTCAACCCACCAAAATCTGATGTTATTGTCTGAAAGTCAACACTGGTTTGCCGATGGAACATTCAAAGTGGCGCCCAGCTTATTCCATCAATTGTACACAATACACTGTTGCTGCCAAGGACTCATGATGCCGGTGGTGTTTGCACTGCTGCCTGGAAAAACAACGGCAGTATATCGTCGGGTTCTACAGGTACATAATACCATTATCATATTCAGCATGATAAGCGTTAGGGTTATTTTCATCATTTTCATGACATTTTCCACCCCTTACTGACACATGCCTTTTTATGCTTTTATTTTTTCTTTCTTTTTTTAAACAGGCTCTCAGAGAGCTGCAGCCAAACCTTGCACCGACGACCTTGATGTGTGACTTTGAAAATGCTGCCATCCGTGCTTTTGAACAGGAATTTCCTGGCCTTGTAGTGACAGGCTGCTTCTTTCATCTGGGTCAGTGCTGCTGGAGGAAGTGTCAGCAACTTGGATTAGCTACCACCTATGCTGAAGAGGATGGTCTTTTTGCATGTTGGATTCGGTGTCTTCCTGCGCTTGCATTTCTTCCCCGTGACCAAGTTGTTGGGGCATTTGAAACTCTGACAGAAAATCAAGGTTTCGTCACATGCATGGCAGAGAAGGGAGGCGAGGCATTTGTTGACTATTTTGAAGACACCTGGATCGGGAGGCCACCAAGACGGCAAGGAGCTGAACGCCGTGCCCCCATGTTTCCCATCGAACTGTGGAACCAGTACGAACGCACCGTGTCAGACATGCCACGAACCAACAACTGTCGTGCCGTGCGGTCGCATTATTTTGAGCTCCTGATAATCAGGATATACTGTTCTTACACTTACACATACGTGGACATATTATACCTTGTTGGACTCCTCTCAAATTCAGCTTTCTGGATATACCACTCTCGTAGCGGTATTCGATAATACGAGCAAATTCGGATTTCTCGTGATTTTCCCATATTGGATCTACGCGTGCAACTCTGTTAATACGCTTCAAGTCCTCAAAGTGATTAAGGTCATCGGAAAGATCTTATTCTTCGCCGTCGACTGGTTATATATTCAACGTCGTGAGAGCAACTACCGAAGCGCATCGCTGGAATCAATTCTGACTTTGTTCTTATTATTGAGCAACGCTTTTCGTCGCGCTCACCATATTCATCATCGATCGCTCGACGGAACCACTGCCTGTGCACACACAACTGAACAGTACTGCACACAACCTTGACCGGATGACCCCGAAAAGGATACAAAGCGCACCGGGATGCATGTGCACGGTTTGCCGAAAGTCGGTAAGTCCTAAGGCGAGGTCTGTCACGTGTTACGCCTGTTTGTTGAAAGTGCATGCGAAATGTGACAAATCGCTGACTTCGGATTTAGTATCGATTATTAATGGAGATGACTATCCTGGTGTCTGTTATGTTTGTCTGCTTTGCAAGGCCAAATCAACACCGTCAGCCTCGGCGGCGAAAACCCCCTGAATATGATATTGAGACGCGTCAAAATGGAACGGAATCCAGTATACAAAAACTGAATGAACTGATAATGAACGTCATAAACGCACCGTCATTACCCGACTTAGAGGTTACTGCCGAAGAGCCGGTAGATAATCCATCATACTCGAGCAGGCCAACACTTGCCCAGATGACCGCGCAGATGACGACTAAAACGGGGAAGCGTTCGTTGGGATCAGTGACTCCTCGACATAACGGAACCGAGAAAGGACTCAAAAAACCCACTACTAAAATGACTGAGTCAAATTATAAAATAAAGCCCGCGGGTGTAAACCTAAGCGTTATATGTACAAACGTGACCGAGTCGCAGGAAACGCTGTTTGAAGCTAAGCAAAAACATGACTTAGCTGAGTGGTTTAAAGTCTGCAGTCAGATGAGATTGGCCGCGGTTACACCCTCATCAATAGTTCGATTAAATCGCCACCTTAATTCTCCTCATACGGATGATCCTCGCCTTTTAAGAATAACGCTGCAATCTGCGGAGGACGTGGAAAACGTACTCTTAAATGCTTACATTCTTAGAGGTGTTCCAGAGACTAAATGTCGTATCCATGCAGACCTACCATGGTGGGAGCGAAAGTCGTCGCAGAAATCTCGTGAAGAACGTAATCCAAGAAGTATTGTAATTCTTGGTGTTCCAGAAGATGCTGCTGACGTACCTTCTCAAGAAAAGTCTGAGCACGACCACAAACAGTGGAAATATCTAGCCGAAACAATTGGTATTAAAAATACCGTACTTGTGGATGCTTTAGGATACCGCGATCTGCCAACTATAAAGGGCAAGGTCCTAGCCCTTTAAAGCTAACCTTCTTCACAACCGAAATGACTGATACTATCAAAAGTGAATGGAAAGCTAATAGAAAAAACCTACCCCCAAACGTAAAGTTAAGCTTGCCCAGGATCAAAACCGAAATTCAGCAAACGGATAGTACTGATCAACCTACGCCAAGTGTCACAGTTCAATTGGAACCTCATGCGCCACTTCAAAAAAAACGTGAGCATTCCGACTCTGACAGAGTCGGACCCCCAATAACCTCTCGTGATATGAACACTACAAACTTTATTGATTGTTTATATACAAACACACAAAGTCTCTCTAGCAAACTGCTAAACCAAACAGCTTACACCCCGTCATTACTCATAAAAAACACAATTAAGTGCATCTATACGAACGCAAACAGCCTGATCAATAAGCTGCACGAACTCTCCGAGATTTGTGATGAAACGAACCCAGACATAGTTGCCATAACAGAAACGTGGTTCACTACCTCGTTTTCTGATCTAGAACTCTCTTTACCAAGCATGACTTTATTTCGACGTGACCGTTTGAGTGATGGCGGAGGAGCAGCACTCTACTGCAAACAATCATTTATTTGCAGAGTTATGAATGACCAAAATCTGGATATACCCGACACGCTTTGGTGTTCTATAACTCTTACTTCTGGTGACCAGTGCGTTATTGGAGTGATTTACCGTTCTCCAACCGCGAACCTCGACCTGAACAATAAACTGATTACTGCTTTGCAACATGTAACAACGCGATATAACACTCAAATTTTGATAATGGGAGACTTCAACCTTCCTCAGCTATATAACCGTGATGATCATCCACCAGAGACATTTGAACACGAACTTCGAGCAGTCTTGGATTACACACCCCTCTATAACCACGTTAAAGGATTTACTCGTATGAGGGGAGCTGACAGGCCGTCTGTATGAATCCGCGTCGATGTCTAGAAAATTCCTCTTTCGGTCCAGCAAGATCAAACGAACTGAAGACATTTGTTCCCACCCTACACCCGTGTTTCTTATCAAGTTTTTTGTGTCATAATTTTCCAGTGATATTTTTTGTTTGTTCTTCATATTGAAAATAACATTTAAACTAAATGTTAAATCTGTGAGCGTTTTCTTTCCCGAACATTTTCCCTTTGTTTAACTGCACTTCGACTTCCGCACATTTTGATTTGTCCGTTACCCGTGTTTACCGTTATTGCAAAACGGTAATTTTTTGTGCTCTCAACTGAGTTGTTGGACTTCCGTTTATTGGACGCTTTGGGTTTGCATTGAAAACCTGTATTCGATTACCGTTGAGGTTTGTTATATTTTGCTTTTTAATCGTCTTTGTCAATATAGTACAGCGTTATTTGACGTATTGTTCTGATTTGGGATCGATTCGTAAACGCTCGTCACTCCCGGTAGAAGATTCTCGTGGCTCGTAGCAGGCAGCTAGTTTCCGTGAAAGAAACTATTCCCCAGTGACGGTTTGGTCGCTACACCGTCTACCTTGGACTTGATACTTACATCTGATCCTACCGCTGTAGAAACTATCATCTATAAACCGCCGATCGGACGGAGCGACCACGTTGTCCTAGAATTCTACTACGTTTGTAATGCTAGGCGCAAATTTGACGGAATGAAATGCTTCAGAAAGGTAAACTACCGTACCCTTTGTGCAGAGCTTCAAAGCATTAGTCTCATACAGTTGGATTATTCCGATTCAGACAGTCATTGGCGCTCTCTCCTACAACACCTGAAACTTATATTAGAGAAACATTCAAACCTCGTCCCGAAGAAAAATCCTCGACGTAACAAATTTAAGCTACGCAGCAGGACCAAAAAGTGGATGAAACAAAGGGCAGTAGCGTGGGAGTTTCACAAGGCTACCAACACAGCTGATTCTTGGGCACAATTTACACGACTGAGAAACAAAGTTATCAGCTTAATTCGAGATGATAAACAAGAGTTCCAATCGAAATTGATTACTCAGATGCACCAGAATCCGAAGCTCTTGTATAGACTTGTAAACGATAGAACAAATATTAAACCAGGAGTCTTTGCCCTGAAAACTTCGTCCGGCTTCACAGAATCCGTTGAAAAAACCGCTGATTTGTTAGCAGACTTTTATGCTGGAGTATTTGCACCGAAATCCGCAGAGCACGAACAGGAACCAAGCATTCGATATGATCGTCCCACTCTGAGTGAAATAATAATTACTCCGATGGTGGTTGCGCAGCACTTAAGAAAGTTAAACGCAAAGAAATCTCCGGGACCAGACGAAATTTCACCGAAGCTCCTCAAAAGCTGTCATGCGCAGCTCTCGGGACCTTTATCTCGTCTGTTTAGCGAATTGCTTCAAGTCGGAATGGTACCAATTGATTGGAAGCTGGGAATAATTACACCAATTTACAAAAGTGGATGCCGTTCTGAAGTAAAAAAATACAGGCCTGTGACATTGCTGTCTTCGGTTTCGAAGGTTTTTGAGCGCATAATCACTGCAGAAGTAGTGCGCCACCTGGAATCGAACGGACTCTTGACAATTGCCCAGCACGGATTTCGCAGAAACCGCTCTTGTCTAACTAATTTGCTGACATGTTTGGACGACTGGACTAGTGTAGTGGACGCCGGAGGCAGTATTCATGCATGCTACTTAGACATTTCTAAAGCTTTTGACAGAGTTGATCACAACTTACTGCTGAACAAGCTAAAGAAACACGGTATTGCTGGAGGACTGTATGACTTGCTGCGAGACTATCTCAGCAAAAGACATATACGGGTTCGAGTTGACGGTATACTATCGAAGGAAATCGACGTCACTAGCGGTGTTCCACAGGGATCCGTGCTCGGACCGATACTGTTTCTGATCTATATGAATGACCTGCCAACACCACGCGGCAGTAAGATGGTTCTGTTCGCAGATGACATAAAAATATGGAAAAAAATCAGCACTGCCGAGGATTGCAGTGTGCTTCAAAGTGACTTGGATGCTGTGCAAATGTGGTTATCTGAAAATAACCTACCGCTAAACATGCAGAAGTCTCAAATCATGCACATTGGTCGTGTGCTAAGCTTTTCTCATTCATACAAGCTTGGCAACAATATCCTGGAGTACACCAAACAAGAAAAAGACCTGGGTGTCTGGATTTGCGGTAGCCTGAAAAATGGTCTACAATGCGAAGCCGTTTACAAACGCGCGTCTCGGATGCTCGGTGTGTTAAGGCGGATATTCGGACGTTTTTCCCAGAGATGTTTTTCTCTGATGATGAACACGTACATACACCCGCTTACTGATTACGCTTCACAAGCCTGGACTCCATGGCTTCAAAAAGACATTTCACTATTGGATCGCATACACCACAGAGCCTCAAAGCTGGTCATTGGGCTCGAAAACCTACCATTCGCTGACCGGCTAAGTAAACTGAAGCTGACGACGTTTGCACAAAGGAGACTGCGAGCCGACCTCCTCCTCACATTCAAAATCCTTAACAGTGTTTCCCACCCTTTGGATATACTATTTCACCGACGAACATCCAGCAACAACCGCGGTCACAACTGCAAGTTGGAAATACCCCACTCCAATCAGAACTGCCGCAGGTATTTTTATTCTGTGCGTATTTGTTTCGCTTGGAATTCCCTGCCAGCCGATTTGGTAAGCTCAAACACTTTTTCTATATTTAAATTAAAACTAGACGATTTCCTGAGAGCCAATCCAAATTATGCCCCGAACTATTTATAATCTATCGTTACCAGAATTATTTTGATTTTGACATTTTTCTACACACATATACACTTGTACCTATAGTTCAACTGCATGGTTATTGTAAAGTACCGTAAATACCCGCGTATAAGACGCACTTTTTTTCTTCATGAGTTGCCCTAAAAACCCAGGTGCGTCTTATCCATGGATACTTTTATTATAAAAATTAAGCATTTATCATAATATCAAAAATTTATTTTATAAACCGGTACAATATTTATCAATATTTATCCTCGTCGTCACTGTCTTCATTCAACAAAGCATTCAATGCATTCAGTCGGACCAAATTGCCGCTCAGTTGCCCGGTTCCCGTGTACTTTCGCGTACTTGATCACTTCCATTTTAAAGTTTGAAGTATAGCTCTGTCGTTTTGTCTTCGTCATGTTGAAGGGTAATAATGAACTGTATCTTCAAAATCATGAAAATGTAATATTAACCAATCATGGAGTAGTATTTGACTCTTGTTGGAGCAGAAACTTTTCCTTAAAAATGTCATCCAATCATTCGACATGACGACCAAGAATGAGAAGTGCACTTTCCACGATAGTCTACATAGTCTAGACCAGGGGTGGGCAAACTTTTTGACTCACGGGCCACAATGGGTTCCAAAATTTGACAGAGGGGCCGGACCAGGAGTATTTGGATTGAGTGTTTGGGCCAGATATATACTAAAATATTACATTTAGTGTATGTAAACCTCATAGCACTGTACTAATAATACAATCCAATTTATTAACTGTCAAATATGGAAAAGAGTCCTCATCACTAGGGTTACCAAAAAATAGCCCTCAAAACTTGAAAAAAATTGCCTTTTTATATTGCTTTTATAATTGCCTAAAAAAGAGCAAAAATTGCCTTACTTACAAACTTTCAATATGCATTTTTTTCATAAAACAGCAGAAAACCCCACCAATTTCAGTGGGAACAGTGTTGTTGGTCTCCTGTTTTTGCCAGTGCATCGAGGTCTGGAGTTAATTTTGTTGTGGCAATTCTCAGGACAGATCTAAGGTGTTGGTCTGTTATCTTGGATCTGTGATGGTTTTTGTTGATTTTCATGACGCTAAACGTCTGCTCACACACATAGGTCGAGCCAAACAACACCAAAATCTTCTGTGCAGTCCTTCGAAGGTTTGGAAACGTGGTCTCGTTAAGTGGAGCATAAAATTCATTCAGTTTAAGAGACTTGAACTTCTCCTTTGAGATGGAGTCAGACTGAAGATCGATCAGTTCCAATTGCAGCTCCTGCGGTGCTGATTCGGGGTCTTGTGAACGAGGACAAGACACCAGTTGAAGTAACTTGTCAATTTTTTTCAAAATCACAGAACCGACGGCAAAATTCCATGTGCAGGTCGTCCAGTGATTTGCAGTATTTCTTCGCATTTCGGGCGGCCTTTTTCTGCACAGCCAGGGTGGGGAAATGTGCGAAAGATTCGTTTGACATTTGCATGCTTCGTGTCAATGTGACGGCTGATATTGTACTCTTTGATAACCGCAACAGCTTCTTGGCATATCAGACATACAGCCGTTGACCGGACTTCGGTGAAGAAGTATTTTGTTGTCCACTCCTTATTAAAAACTCGGCATTCGCTGTCCACTTTCCTTCTCTTTGGTCCACTCATTTTCACAGAAGGGCTCAAATGTCTACAAATAAAGTAGAAAATTATCATTGTCTAAACTTTCAGGGTTTATCAGTTATTACATGCAGAAAATTGAAGCACGGAGACCAATTTTACAAGCGTCACCTCACTTCCGAAGTCTGTTTACAACTGGCGTCCGGCATGGCTCTGCCGTCTCACATGCTTAAAAAAACGGTCCACACGTCCATTAAGGGTGTAGCGGTATGGGCTTACAAAAATCTATCAGAGATTACAAAAATAATAGCTACAATGTTGTATAAAGATATACAGATAGAAAATTCAAAATAACTCACCGAAGGCTGAAGTGAGTTGAGCAAGGAAATTGTGATGGGAAGGATACTGATTCTCCACGATGTCGAAGATTCCGAGTACGAACAGTAATGCAGGAATTGGCTTGATTAAATCCGTTAAGATGGAAGTTCAGTTCAGGTAACGAATAAAGTAGCAAGCTCGCTAAAATGGAGTTATATCCGTGAGCGTTAATGGTTCTCACAGTCCAAACATTCACTGCAGTCAGTCCAGACAGTTGCAAACAAGTTCTCACACAATCGGCTCAGACACAGCGAGAGAGAACGAACAGCGCCGGTCGGATTCAAAACGTATATATTTTCAAGGTCGCAATAATTAACAATTGCAAATAGCAAAATGAGTGAAATACAACAAGGGTAACAAGTTTGGACAAGGTCGGCGGGCCAGATTAAAAAGCCTAACGGGCCGGATGTGGCCCGCGGGCCGTAGTTTGCCCACCCCTGGTCTAGACAGACATCTGCTGACTGACAGGATGAATGAGTCAGCAATCAGCACACACGATGATCATAGCGATTGTATGGAGGTCACCGTGATTGACTTAAGTTCACCGTTTCTATAAAAAATAATGGAAATTAAGGACTAAAATTAGGATGCGTCCTATACATAGGTACACGGTTTTTCCATCGTTTTTAGGGTCAAATATCCACTGCGTCTTATACATGGTATCGTCCTATACGCGGGTATTTACGGTAATTGCTTTTTCAACCATAAAATCTTGAATCTTGAATCTTGAGTATCGAGCCCTGGCACAACAGAATGCAGTCTCTTGTGGGAGCATTCTTCCCTCATGTGTTCAGATTCATTGACAGCATCAAAAAAGAACAGATGTTAAACAAAAACACAATAACCCAGCTGTTGAGTGGTCAGCCCCCACCACCAAAAAGGAAGAAACACATCAAACTGGCGGAAAGAATTAAAACAGTTGTTGAAGGTCAGCAGGGTCGGGACACCGTGAGTGTACTGAAGAGCATTGCCTTTTGCTACAATTTGTAGGCTTCTGTTGCAGAAGAAGAATGAGAAGACAATCAAGACAGTAGTTTGAAAGATGTTTTATAACAGTGATATTTTTTGTGTGCAGTTATCAGACATGAGACCAGGATTTTGTGATCTATAGTATTTTATTCAATTTTTATTAAAATGTTCAAAGAAAAAATACTTGTCTTCACTTGTATGAATTATTTTCGTCGCAATGTGATCGTGATCTAAAATTCATAGAGCAATTGGTCAAGGAGCAATAGGGCAAGGAGCAATAGGGCAAGGAGCAATAGGGCAAGGAGCAATTGGTCAAGGAGCAACTGTCCGAGGAGCAATTGTCCAAGGAGCAACTGTCCGAGGAGCAATTGTCCGAGGAGCAATTGTCCGAGGAGCAATTGTCCGAGGAGCAATTGTCCGAGGAGCAATTGTCGCGGAGCAACTGTCGGGGAGCAATTGTCGAGGAGCAACTGTCGGTACCCCGTATTTGATCAATTGATTACAACTCTTAGTTCAAGCATGGGTCGATAATTGAAATCCAGAAAAGCAAATAGGAAAGGATAAATAACAACAACAATTGGCGCATAATTAATGCTCAATGCGTGCGTGAGCTTGCACACGTTGGCTGCTCCACAGCACGTCCCTTTTCCGAAGACACAATTTGAACGCTTTACATGATATGAGATCTTCATTGGTCATCCAAGAAAAGCGTTCTGTAAATGTCAGCTATTTTGTTGCCTTTTGGAGTTTAGAATGATATATCTGTATAAATTTAAGATTTGGTTGCGCTTTTGAATTTATCAACATTTACTTCGGCTTGTTAAAAAGACTGACACTTGTCACGGACTTTGTTTGGAGTGATATTAATTGAATATAGGCAAGTCAATCTTCCACACTTGTGCCAGTTTGATGATTTGTGAGATTAAAATTGAGATTTCAATTCTGCTCTTTAAAGAGTATATAGTTTGCTGTCGCATCTGGTCGTTGAATATTCCTGCAATCTGTTGTTGGCGTGAATGGGTGGTGGTGAATAATTGTATTGAAAACATTGATGATGTGCCTGCGGCAACGTTCGTGGCGACTTGCGGTTGTTTTCTGTAGTGTATGGCTGTTTGAGCAGATGCAATTTGATGCTATTTGTGTCTGTGTGGTGTTGTACTGTGAGTTAAGTTGACGTGAATATATGCTCACATTCATTCGTCCAGAGACACGAGTGGTTCTTCTTTCATAGATAGATAAGTTGTGGTCGGAAATCGTGCACTTGGAAGACAGTGTAAGTCATGAATGCTTCGTGCATTCGTGTTTACACAAATGTTGTTTGAAAAACGTAAAATTATTGTCCGAACTAAATGCAACACTTCTGCGCCATTTTTCTTGCCTTTCTGCAGATTAAAACTCGTTCGTTAATTGTGATTTAATTATGTTTTATGCGATATGAAAACAATTTTCCCAAACCTTCACTGCCTTTTGGCTATATTTAGTCATGGAAAAGGCTTCAGGAGTAAACCTCAAGGAGAAATACCGAGACGGACTCCCACTAGGCAGTAACAAATTGTATATTCAACATCGTCATGCCAACTCCTGCGACGACGTTGTTGCACAACTGTATCAGCCAAGCTCTTCTTTTGTTCCAATTGTGTAATAGAGTGAGAGAACTTGCTGCATGAGCAACAGCTTGTTTACCATTTTCAACTGCCCTGGTGTACATGCAAGCACACTAACGGAGAGGGTACTCCATTCCGCTTTTGAGAATTATAACACGGAAAGCATTAGATATCTGGTGAAATCTATGTTTCGACTGGGGTGAAGCTCAGCGCCTGAGGCTGCTTTTCGACGGTGGGAGAGATTTTCAGGTCTCAAGCTTGGCAGACCCCAGTCAATAAAATACCGTCTCTCCACGGTTTGCTATCCACATTGAGTGCATGGGGATTAGGATTCAGCTCTTAGAATTTAATGACGACGTTTTGAATATCAGAGGCGTAGGAAAATAAGCTGTGGCTAACAATGAGCTAAAATGCTAAAGGTCGACGTGGCTGCCTGCAAGAGACACTGTCACTAGACACTGGTATGCGAACAGAAAGGGATTACACATTTTTGGAAAGGCAAGGGCTCTTATCAGTTTTAACTGCATTGATTTCGGTTTGCCGTGCGAAACAGCATAATAAAAGCAGCAAAAGCAATCATTAACGGGAGCGAACGGATCTAAATATGAAGTGCAGTACCGGTAACATTACATTAATCAACGTTCATCCACGGACTCTCTCTGCGAAGCCTGCAGAAAAAAATCTTTATCTAATAGCTTCACAGCAGTCCTTAAAACGTGTCCGTGAAAAACTGTGTAGTGGTTCTGGGTGATTTCAATTCCAGTGTTGGTGCAGATAACGAATCTCTGCAAACCTGCACGGGAAAGTTCAGAGTTTGTAGAAAAAACGATAATTGACATCATGTTTCCTAACTATAGACACAGTTCAGTAATTGTGTCACTAACATACTCTCTCGAACAAAGCCACAGCATTGAGTCTCTTGGTCACATTCTTGGTGAAAGCATTGGCATCAGCTTGAGCTTATTCTCGTTAGGCACACTAATTTGAAAAGCCTACTTTTCACCAGATCATGTTAAAGTGCTAACATTGACCATTTATTGGTTTGTGCAAAATTGATGCTTCACGAGACTAGAATTCACCACGCCAAATGGACTGGTAAATCAAGGATCAACGTCAGTCGTATGTACGTAAATAATCTTTCCTTGCGATTTGTATGTGCTTTCGAAACCGAGTTCAACAAAACAACTCCACCAGATTTAGCCTAATAAAACTAGTAATCGCTCAAAAACTACACTTTTTCCACCGATGGTCAGAAGAAAGCTCAAACGAACGACTGGTTTAAACCGAAAGCTCTTAAGAACTCTACAGTATTGTACTAGAAACGGTCAGAATTAATGAAGTTCAATGTATGTGAACAGATGAGATCTTACGACTTATAAGAGCAGCAAAATATCAGGTACAG
>JACCGJ010018641.1:0-22328 GCA_013407085.1 Atriophallophorus winterbourni | reverse complement strand
CAGTATTAGTTTAAAGTGAGGTTTTTAAAATGGAGCATATTCAGACACTCAATTTTTTTTCTTCACTTCAATTTTCAAGGACATGCGAACCTATGTGATATGTGAACTCTACTCGATTCCCCACATTCATGATCCTGCATTTGTTGAAGTTAAACGGCAGTTTGTTCTTCAACAACCAGCTGCGAAGCGTATCAAGATCCTTTTGTAATAGCAGACAGTCTTCTGGACTACGAATTTAATCGAGTTAAATATACGCAGTCGAAACAGAAAACGTTTGTCGAGCTACGGTATCTCTACCGTATGTCAAAAGCGCCTCCGAAGGAATAAGTCGAATCTTGAACAACGCAGGTATTAGAGTAACATATAAGGGATGTAGAAATCTCCGCTTCGTATGAATGCATCTCAAAGATAAGACTCCTCCAGGTTGTGCGACCAACTGCATCTACAAATGAAATGCAAGTGTTGCGCGGGTGTTAACATTGGGCAAACGTCTAGGGAACTTTGCACCAGGGTGGGGTGTTCAGAAGCGAAAAGTTACCGAGAAACCCGCTCTAACGGAAATCAGAAACTTTTCTGTTTCGTCAATTTACTTGATCGGTAGAGATCCACGGTGCGGATCGATCCTCAGAAGTTGGCTTTCCTAACTTATTTGACAGCGTACTTAAAGTTAAACACGGCTGCATTGCTCACCGAAATTAAATTTTTTCTCCTACTTGAAGAATGCAAAGTGGAACACTGGACACTGAATATCTATGCAGGCGATGTTGACAACCTCGAATCTGGGAATACGCATAATTCATTGTTGTTTCCCGCCATGTTTGAGAGCTGATACTTCTAACACAAACAATACTCGCCTTCTTTCCTCCTCATCGCAGTGATTTCAACAATGAACATGAATAAATGACAAACGAAAATGGATAAAACGGGAAAGCGTCATCCCCTGAGATGCTACTGGGGGGTCCGAACAGAATTGCATGCCCCTGTAAATAACATGTGACTCACATGTTCATGATCCCAGGGGAAGATACAGATGCATCGCAGCTAAAAATTTGCAGATAAGTGATTGATAGATTGAGTGATATGCCATTCAGATTTTCGAGTGTCGAAAAAATGTTGCCAATTTAGACTAGCGTGTAATTCAAATTTTTGTTTTAGTGTTTTATTCTGGTGACGAGTTTTAGAGCATTTTCGATTCCAACCGCTGGCCTATGTAGTGCTTGCTTGTGAATTTGAGGATCATTGTCGAAGTAGTAAACATTAAAGTTTAAAATATCGGTCTTCTATTTTACAATCTGTATCTCTTCTTCTCTTCCACACGATGCCGGGCTTATTTTTAGCCCGATCCGCTTCGAAGTATTCCTATGATGCAACTCCATTCGATGTACTCTGTCCAACTAACTGGTCATTCAGACTTCGGGGACTCTACAGTCTGTTCCTATTTCGATGATGTTCATTAGTATGGTATCGCGAAACAGCTTCCGACCTGACTGCTGGTCATTTGGTTCCATGGTTCACGAAGATGCTCTGTGAAAGCTAGTCAAGCCTAGTATTGTTGGAATTCGGGCGTTGAGAATTTAGACGAATCCGGTGGCTCATCTGACTGTGGGATTTCCTCATCTCGTGGAGAAGTTGATGATTGGGTTGAGGTGAAAACTTATGAAGATCGAACTATACGCATTTTTCCTAGTGTATTTGATTGAAAGGAGATGCGAACATTGCATTTTAGAACGCTCGTATTTCAGTATAGTTAGATAATTATTAGTGACAATCCACGTTGGCACAATAAAAACGATGTGAGTGTTATCTACGTAGACCCTACACCACAGGAACCAGTAATTTCCCGGGTGAATTGCTTCAGCAATTGTGCAAATCGTCGAATCCATGTTGGCTTAGAGTTGTTGATGCTTCTGGATTGTTTTGAATGAAGTTTAATCATGCGCACGAAAAACTATGCTTATCAATCGGGTGGTGATAATCGTTATAACTGTCGTAGAAAAGATTTTCATTATTGCAACTGAGTGCATAGTCATGCAAAGCGTTTTCGGAAACGAAGCCAACAGGATAACACATTGCCCGAAGATTATGAAAACTTGATTTGCCTTCAACTAATTTCAATATTCCCGAAATTACGCTGGTGTGATTTATATGGATACAGCGTACCAAGTACGCAAATGTGTACTTCAAATTTTAGGCCGAGTGATTGGAATGAACTAGCAAACATATCTCTGCTTATCGACTTGACGCATCTTGTTTTACGTTACTAAAAGGAAACACATTCCCTACATCCGGTTGTCTGAAGATGGCTACCAAGCTCACAAACGGCCAGTGCTAATCTCCGTTTTTAGGCTTCAAGAACCAGTTCACGTAACACGACGTCTACGGGACATTGAATAATGCAGCAACGTCGAATACCATTAGTATATGATTATGGCGCAGAATAAAGCTTAGGTACCTTTTCTAGAGGGACACATGATTGGCGACTGCCTTGAAAGACTCGTAAGCCGTAAAAGTGCCATTCCCTCTACGGTACATCATTAGGATGACGAAAGATGGTGCATAGAAGTTAATATTCATTGCTGTGAATCTTGCTGTGAATGTTGTTATCATCATTCCCAGAAAGTGTTACTATGTTCAGCAAAGGTTTTATCCATTGTCAGGAGTCATGGGACTTACAAATACTGCAATTTAAACCATCTCAATGGATCTCCGCTTTAAATTCGATATATCTTCAATATACCTCAATAGCTCGATTTACTAGTGTGAAGATCCCATTCCGCTTCTTTGCACATGTAGCAGTTTCACAATCACAATAAAATTTGGCAGGATTTTCAACAGTTGCTTATTTAATTAACGCGTCACAACATTCCTTCAACGCACACACACAAACAAGCATAAAACGCGATTTAGTTACCAAGACTCAAGTTGTATTCGAGCCACTGCTTTCGTCACACACATTCCAATAGACTCGTGTCAGGAAACCCCCCACGTGCGTGAGTAATAGACCGTGGTAACCAGGGCATTGAGTAACGGTAGGCCCCAGGCATTTAATTTCCTGCCTGTCTGAGACGAGGCAGATGGTCTTTGAGATATGGAATTGGTGACTAAGCAGGTTTCCGTTAATCCCCTGCTCACACGGTAGGTGTGTGTAAAGACCTAATGTTTGAATGTCATCACAGTCGAATGGTCACCAGCAGTTAGTTGATGGATTTGGTGCTAATTTGTTCGTAGCAAATGCAACAATAGAGAACAAATAAGCATATGCGGTGGGCTAAAGTTGGCATGGCAACTGGGTCAAGTGAAGTAATCGGATTATATATCAACTAGACGAAGAGGATAATGGAATTCAGAATTGTATTTGAGTTTAGTTAGCCAACGCGTATTTTGACTGTGCTTACGTCATGCATAGAAAATACACAGGACAGTTGACTCAAATGTGTACTGATAATGCGTCTGAGAAATCTCACCAGCAGCATTACGTTTTTAAACAAAGTTACACTAATATGCCACTGTTGTATAGAGCTCTTACAAAGAACCACGATGTTCAAACACAGAATCACATAGTGATTCGTGGTCAAGCACTCAAGGCGCTTATGGAAGACGAAAGTGATGTGTTGCTCACATACCGGAATTTACACACCACTACCGGATTCTGGCTGTTTGCCGTCATCAGGTGGAGACAGTAAGATTAGGTTCAGTGAGCCTTGAAGTTTCACTTGTTTACCATTTATACACTGTTTCAAGGCTCACTGAAACTAATCTTACTGTCTCCACCTGATGACAGCAAACAGCCAGAAACCGGTAGTGGAGTGTAATTTCGGGGGATGTGAGCAACACATAACTTTGGTCATCCATAAGCGCCTTTAGTGGTTGACCACTAATCACTATATGATTCTGTGTTTGAACATCGTTGTTCGTTGCAACAGTGGCATTCATGTATAACCTTGTTGACCATCTATCCACTGTTTAAAGTCTCACTCAATCTAATCTTACTGTCTCCACCTGATGACGGCAAACAGCCAGAAACCGGTAGTGGAGTGTATGTTCGGGGATGTGAGCAACACATCACTTTGTTTTTATAGTGTCTTTATAAGAATTTTTGCGGGTGAAATGTTGCTGATACGTTTGATCGGTAGACTTTTGAACAGTACAGCCTATGCAGTAATATACAAGTAAGGTTAACATGTCGTTATCCGTTTGGGCAGAGCGCCAATAGATCGAAGACAAAAAGAAATCTCAAGATCTTTAGTCAGTATAAATTTGACATGATGAGTTCATGCAAAGTTGTCGGAAATGGCTAGGTACACATTTTGGGGACACATTTTTTGGGTAAATGTACTGAACAATGCGTTCCTATCCCACCGAATCGGCGTTCCTCTTCAGTAAATTCTGTAGCCCTAATTCTAGTCAAACTACTGCAGATTGCATCACATCGTTAAACTCGCGGATTAGCGAATACAAGTTCCGCCCGTTTTGGGGGGAATTAAATACATGTATATCTCTTCTGAACCGTTTGGGATTTAAAATAAAGCATCAAAGCGACATTTCGACTATACGTTTGTAAGTACAGTACATCCAATAATTGCATCGTCGGTGTATTCCATACTGGAAAATAAGGGTGGATATTGAAGCGCAGCCAGGTAAGGTGGGAAGAAGATGCACTGTGTGATTCAGATTCCTGTCTTATACAGCGGTCTGGCTCTCAAAAGCAAAGTATATTTTAGATCCAGCGTACTTAAATATACTCTGAATAGTTGTACTCTTTGTGGTTGATTACCCAATGGGGTGGCATTAAATTAATATTCACTTGATTACTGGTATTGTCCACCTGCCGTGAACGCATATTTACTTCCTAAAAATTTGATGCTCTTCACCATAAATGTTTAGTCTTTGTTTCGCTATTAATTCAAAACTAAAAATCTGGTACCCCACAAATAATCAGAAGAATTTCGACTCTAACAATGTTATTGCTTCAATTTATCACACTTACATCTAGTTTATTTATTTCACTACCAGAAGGCACCACATAAATTATCACAATCTCAGTCACACAACTGAACAAAACACAACATGTATTCACACACACACACACACATTCGTACAAGCACACGTGAACTTTCGTCTAAATTGTTATCGACGTTAAAACTCCACAACATTTATGACAACTCAAATGTTCCGCTGTCGGTGTCTTCTTGTCATCGTGATGCCCCACCAAGTTGTCGGTGTGTTTGCAATTCATTTCTTGTAGAATCCGAAAACATTTCGTCAAACAGCACACAGGTGGCACCCCACCATCACCACCACCATCACCGTTTACGCACCTTCGTTTGGCCGAAATGACCTAGCCAGACGAATCTGGTATTCCTCCTCTCAAATGAGGTGAGATTCCCACCCCGAGAAAGGAGCTGGCAGTCTGAATGGGTTGCTGTCAAATAGAGCGCTACAACCACGGCGGCAGTTGCGAGATGTAATTGACGGTCATTCACGCGTGCCATCTGGACGTTGGGCCCAACGTGTATGGACTAGGTTTCGTCCAGGTTATCACAAACACATGCATACACACACACAAACACCTTCATACATGCACACATATCTCATACTTTGTAATTCTCGCCCGAACTTTTGTGTGTGCAGTTTCGGGTCATTTGTACCGTCGTGAAATACAGAAGGGTGGATTGCGGTCATTACGACAAGTCTGTGCAAGGCTCCTACCACCACCACCACCACCACCACCATCATACATGCACATTTTCGTCCCGTTTGCACATTAGAAATGATTCACCGAGAAAGTGGTTTGTCATTACGGTGTTAACTTGTAGTGAAAATCATTCCGGCTTGGTTGTTTTGATTGTATATTCCCAATTCGGTGCAATGAAATTACGGCCGACGTAATGAGATATCGTGGGTGACCTTGACAAATATTATCGGTTATCAGAATATTTCAGATAGATGTTGATAGTAAAACTGATAGGGCAGGCTAATAATAGAATGAGTATCAGTTTCGATGGCATTGCGCGCAACCAAATCAATAAACTTGGAGGGTCCAACCTTCTGATTCTGTGTGCTAAAGTTATTCGACCCAAAATAAACTTTCAAGAGCCAAGGTCATTAAGTGGTGCATACAGCTAGCTCTGTCTTTGACACTTGAATATTGATATGTAATCTTCAGTGAACCACCGGAATCAAGTTAATTGTAGCATTGAAACGAGTTGGACCGTGCATCTACTAGGATACCATCATAATTTAAATGTGATGAGGAATTAGCAACAATGAAAGTTTGATCAATGTTTTATTTTCAAATTTAGGTGACTGTGTGAAGATCGTCCTGGGCAAAGTTATCCATTTCTGTTTTCCGTTAAACAATTACCACCTAAATCGGAAGCAATGCTACCACTGGACTATTCCGCATGCAAGTCACGGCTTCGAGAACAATCTTTAATTTTTACAAGATGTGATCAGACGTGTGGGTACGTCGATTCAGACATAATCTCAGCGAACTTACATTTCAGCTAGTGTTATTACTGTCAAATTCATTTATACTCGTTTCACAGTAACTGTGTCTCACTTCTGAATCAAGAACTCGACACCGGAAGTGGCAACAACAAATTCGGGCAACGCACACAAAAAGGCAGTCTCGTAAGGAGTAGAAGTAAGGCAACAATCTGTGCAAGATTGGGATGTTTGTAAGTAAATTCAGTGGTTACGAGTGTAATGTTATTGAAATAAATGTTCAAGCTGATGACATCGAACACTTACTATTTTGTGTGCAAGTAACATATCACTCTGAATGCGTTTATTCAAATGAAGTTGGTTGGCCATATAAATGTTTCGGGAATGCTGAAATATGTATGGCTTGCAAACAAAATTAATGCTAGATGGAGCATTTAGCATAGGATTGACTTTTGGCTCACGACCGATCCACAAGAACCTTTGGACGCAGTGGAGTTCTCAATTACTATAATTACAAAAGCTATATGTAACGTGTTTTCGCTTGGTTATCGGAGCACCAGACTGACAGTTGCCATGCATGCAACTATAATGCCCGCAAAATAAAAACATTTCTATGAATTAGCATTTGGGCTGAGCTAAGGAACATGGGGTCTGAGACTTCTTAGCTGAAAGCTGCGTAGCTTAGCACTACGCCAACACAGTACTATCTAAGATCAAGAAATCTAGCCTAGCCTAGCATTGTCTAATTTGTTATATTTATTATATACTGACGTCAGGACGTTCTACCCTCGTAACACGATACTTTACATAACCATGTAATTGGCAAATGTCCAGTGTGATTTTCAAACATTGTCTCTCGCATGACCTTCACAGCGACACGCAGCACCGTGTTGATGACTTGTGTCTGTAAGTTCGTCACATTAATGTTGGTGTCAGTACCGATTTGTAGCCAGCTGAAAACTGTCACCACACACCTCGAATAAATGGTTCCAAAGTTGTAGTGGTCGGAGCCCCCAATAACAAAATTAATCTAGTGGCGTACGTCTCATATAATCTTTGACAACCAAGTCCATCTCATGGACTGCACGCGTGGTCCTGTATGGCCCGGCGGAACTGAAAGAAGGGGTTGACTGGCACTTCCAAAACAGCTTGCTTCGGGTAAGTGGAGATCGTATGTCCAGGAAGGAAAACCATATCTCAAACCTCCACTGCGTTGTGGCTACATCCAATCATGGCAAAGGCTCCAGGAGTTAACCTTGAGGAAAATTCCGGAGCCGGAATCGCGTTTGGCAGTCCGAAGTTGTATTCAAATTCGTCCTGTCAACACTTGCGATGGCATTGTTGTCCAAACGTATCAGCTTAGCTGTTCCTTTGATTACAATGGTGTCGTAGAGCGAGAAAACTTGCTGCATGGGCAACAGCTAGATCTCCATATTGAACTGCCCTGGTGTACATCTCAACACACCAATCGATTAGACACTCCATACCGCTTTTATGGATAATACACGGGAAACAGCAGAAAGCGGTTAAAAGCTTGGCTCGATGCGTATAGCGCTTTTATGACGTGAGAGAGATTTAAGGATCTCATTAAATGGCAACCAACCACCACAATCTGCTTGGGAAGCCTCCATCATAAGTGCCGTCGCGACACACATTCTATCCTTATGGGTGCAATGTGTTTAGTAAATCAAACCGATCAAGCATACCTATTTTTCCGCAACCAGCGAAACGAAATACTAAAAAACGAAGGTCTTAATTAACTGGGACCTGAACGTCCGGGCATGCTTCCAGAATTTCATACGACTCTCGAATAATCAGAGGCGTAAGATCGCGGCTGTGATTAACACGAGCTAAAGAGGCTGAATGTCAACGTGGCCCTGCAAGAGACGTGATTACCAGACACTGGTATGCTAACAGAAAGACATTACACATTTTTGGAAACGAAGGGGTTCCGATGAGCCTCGACTGCATGGAGTTGGGTTTGCCGTTCGAAACGACCTACTAAAAGCAGCCGAACCGAGCAGCAATGGGAGCGAACGGAATCGGACTCTAAATCTAAAGTGCAATACGGGTACCATTACGCTGGTCAACGTTTATGCACCGACGCTCTCTGCGACGCCTGCTGAAAAAGACGCTTTTTATCATATCCTCGCTACAGTCCTCAAAAACGTGCCAACAAGAAACCGTGTAGTGGTATTTGGTGATTTTAATGCCAGAGTTGGTGCAGAAAACGAGTTTTGGCGAAACTGTCTTGGAAGGTTTGGTGTAGGTAAAACCAATGAAAATGAACAACGCCTTTTAGAAATGTGCACACAGTTCAGTCTTTTTGTCAGTAACACTTTCTTTCAAACAAAGCCACAGCATAAGGTCTCTTGTAAACATCCTTGCTCTAAGCACTGGCATCAGCTTGATCTCATTTTTGTTAAGCGCACTAATGTTGGAAGCGTACTTCTCACCAGATCATACCAATGCGCAGGCTGCGACACTGATCATTCACTGGTCTGTGCAAAACTGAAGCTTCCCGACACGGGATTTCACCGCACCAAATTGTCTGCTGAGCCTAGGATAGAAGTCACTCGCATGTGCGAAACTAATCTAGCTGTGCGATTCTCGAAAGCCTTCACAGCCGAGTTCAGCAAGACAACCCCACTCGAATCTGCTTCAGAAAACTGGGTATCGATAAAAAGCTGCATATGCCGAGTCGCACTTTCCATTTTCGATCCGAAGAAAGCTCGAACGAGCGACGGGTTCGAAGCAAACGCTTCTGAGATGACTGTTGTGTTGGATTAGAAACGGTCAGCATTCTTGTGGTTCAAAGGTATGCCAACAGATGAAAACTTACGACTTCGAAGAACAGCTAGAAATGAGGTCCAACAGACTGGTAATCCGATTGTCGCGAAAACTCAGCAGATGGAAAGATGGGTAGAGCACTTCTCCTCTCTTTACTCTATGGAAAGTAGGATGTTTCCGCATGCATTTGAAAATTTTGAGCGCTTGCCAACCATTGAACATCTAGATACTCCTCCTACTCTTCATGATCTAATTTGGGCAATCACCGCTTAGCGAATGGGAAGACCCCTGGTGACGACGGAATTCCACCTGAGCTCATCAAATGCTGTAGAACAGCATTATTACAACCTCTTCACCGTTTGGTTCTTCAGTGCTGGCAGGAGGAGTGTGTCCCACAAGAGCTGCGAGACAAAAAGATCCTCACGCTACTTAAGAATAAGGGTGATAGAGGCAACTGCAACAACTACAGAGGAATCTCCCTTTTGAATGTTGTAGGTAAATTGATTGCTGAAGTATAACAGACCTGGCTAAAGTTTTAGTTGATAGAGATTACTCTTAATCTCAATGTGGCTTCCGCATTGGAAGATCAACCGTTGACATGATTTTCTACCTGAGACAACTTCAAGAAAAGTGTCGGGAACAGCGTATGCCATTATAGGATGTTTTATTAATTTAACAAAGGCATTCGACTACGTCAGCAGGGAGGGTCTTTTCAAAATGCTTGATCTGATTGGCTGCCCCCCAATACTGCTAAACTCGTTATTTCGTTGCAATCAGGCTGAAGGGCTCAGTTCATTTTAATGGTTCAGCTCAGAAGCCTTTGAATTCGCCGACGTAAACAAGGTGTTTCTTGCTCTCACGCTGTTCGGCATTTTCTTTGCTCTGCTTCTGAAGCACGCTTTTAAGACGAGAACAGAAGGCATTTACATACGCACGCGAAGTGATGGCAAGCTTTTCAACCTGAACCGGTTGAGAGCATAAACCAAAGTACGAGATGTGATAATCCGTGACCTGTTGTTTGCCGACGATGGAGCCTTTATTGGTCACTCCAAAGAGAACCTCCAGTCGCTAATGGACTGTTTTTCGTCGGCATGCAAAGACTTTGGGCTAACAATCCGCATGAGCAAGACCGAATTCCTTGTTCAAGGGACTGTATCGCCTCCAATCATCAGCTTTAACCAGTGCATCATTTCACATATCTTGGTTCAACCATTGCGGATAAGCTCTAGCTAGACACGGAGATTGATGAGCGGATTGGCAGAGCAGCTGTCATTTTGTCCCCATTGAACTCTCGTGTTTGGGGTAACCGCAAGCTGACTGTAAAGACAAAGGTGATGGTATACAACGCGTGCGTACTAAATGCTTTACTGTACAGCAGTGAATCCTCTACCAGCTACGCAAGACACGAACTGAAGCTGAATGCTTTCCATCTACGAAGCATCCGTCGTATCTTGAACATATCGTGGATAGACAAAGTGACTAATGCTGAAGTAATTTCAAAAGCTGGTCTACAGAGCATGTTCACCCTATTACGACAGCGCCGCCAGCGGTCCCTTGGTCATGTCTATAGAATGGAAAATGGTCGTATTCCGAAAGATCTACTCTATGGTGAGTTGCAATCAGGAAGTTGACCATTGGGCAGACCGCACTTGCGGTACAAAGACGTCTGCAAAAGAGATATGAAAGCTCTTGGCATTGCCTTGCGAGTTGGGATGAACTTGCTCTTGACCGCTTACATTGGAGGCATTGCGTAAAGCATCTTCTGCAAGCTGTGGAGGAGCAAATACAGCTCTTGTCTGCTGAACACAGATCACGCCGCCTGCGTGCAACTGACGCCCTACAACCGAGTTCTGACTATCGTTGCAAGCCTTGCGGGAGAGATTGTTGATCAATAATCGAACTGTTTAGTCATTCGAATAAATCATGCGATTTTGTTATGTACATCCATGGTCGACTTCGACCGAAGGATGCAAACAACACCTTGAATCAAATTTTCTAAAATTCTAAAAGTAATCCTTTAGTACATCGTAATTTCAATCTCAACAGTTTCTATATATCGCATGCAAATACCTTCGGATTCGATGTGAGGCCTACTAGAAAATTGTCCTTTTGTTTCTAACTCGATACATGTAAATTATCATCTGTAGATCAGCTTCTCATCAATGTGACAGACGCTGATGACATAAGATATTTGAACCCCTAATAAATGTACAAATGTTACATTCCTCAAATTTTTACAACAGCAATTGTTCTTGCACCGATTTTCTCAATAAGCAACAGCGTCAAAATGTTTCAAGACGAAGCCATCATGTATTGTTTAAAACGGCAACATACTGTTTAAATCCACACATGCTGTCAGACAGCCTGCCCTCAACAATCTTTGTTTACTAGTCGAATCACTTGCTGTGAGACAAATCTTTCGACGTTGCCCTTACTTCTTGCAAGAAATGTAAACTTATCAACCTGTCACCGCTTATTCTACGCGACTCCTGGGAATTATATTGGTGACAGGGGTGTTTTCGTGGTCTGATAGTGAAATCCGAATAAAATGTAATGGTGAAAAGCGTCAAAATTTCAAATATGCAAACTGATAAATTGAGGCACAAAGGCTTCATTTTTCCGATGGATCGCTGATTAGATAACCCTGGTGAATCATGGATTATTTGTTCTCCTTGCAATACAAGTTCCCACTAAAAAAATGCAAGTCAGGTCTGATTCCTGGAACGTGTCAATTTGATTCCTGTTTATCAAAGCTTCATATAAACGTGAAAAGGCTTGAACCTAAATAACCGTCTTTCACGGGTTCACCTCAATGGTTATTGATGATTATATATGCAAGCACAATTATTACTTTTAACCGTTTTGCTACGAACGACTGCTATTGGCTTAGACTAAGGAACAGGGAACTAGGGAAAAGATGGTTACACTAACTTGCACGTCCAAATTGATTGATTGAGAAGATTGATGAAATTAAGAAGAGAGAAGGGGTTCGGATGATGGTTAAGATGATAATAATTAGCGAATGCAAGCTCACCGATAATTATCCTTGCCATTCTGTTTTCTCATATCTGCTCGAATTTAGTTGATACGCCTGTTCAGTCCAACTGTAAGTTTCTTCTTGAAGGCAAAAAGTGTTTCATTAGTACCAAACTTAAAAACCCTAGATTCATTGTTGTTATTGATGTGCTGCAAATTGGCACGGGCACTATATTTATTGTTTATTGCGCCCCGTAGCTTATCTGCAGATTTTATCAAGATGCTGGACCGGTACTAAGAGTTAACCCACCAGACATGGTGCCCGAGTGCCGCAGTTACATTTCCAAATCTTGTTTATACCTGAGAATGACTGGGATCTGGGTTAATAACTTTTCCCGAAACAAGTACGAGCCCTATATTAACCAAAAGTGAGTGGCTCAAATGTGCATCGATTCTACCAACTTCGGTGTCTGAATGATTCATCGGGCCTTCGATAGTGAAGTGGTAAATTTGGCGTTAGCGAAGCAGTTGGCTCTCAGTTCGAAGTCATCCGCAGTTAGAACCATTGAACCCAGGTGTCGAATGAAAACACTGATAACAGACGGGAAATGAAATACAGTAAACTAACACCCGAGCACGAATGTATGAAACCATATCACATCTAGCGCTTCGTAAGAATGAAGCCCAGTAGGTCCTGGCTGCCGAAATGTGAGTTATGCATACAGGTGAGAACATGAGGTTTCATACTACGATTGTATTATATCTGTGATGTGCTACTACTGGCCCAGCCTTGGGTTCGACAGAACACAACCGCAACTGAACTCGAGTATTGAACGAATGAATGAATGACACAATGTTTGTAAAGTTAACGATAATCACATTATGTACTTACGATCGATCGTGATTGATGCTTGATCGATAGTTCGTTCACTGCCTATACGACAGATTGTGTTTCAGATCACCTGCCAACAGTGAAAGCCACTTTGTAACTGATTATTAGGATGGCTAAATGAAAATAAACCGAACCAGTGGAGCATTCATCTATCAAGCTCATGATTTAAATTTACTTGTTAACCGTAGTGTTGAGCAGCGTTCAAACATTAGCCTGTATGTGTGGATTGATTGAATACACACTCATAAAGCCAATCTATCTGAACAACTCTCACCCTAATTCAACGTTCAGCAATCAGACTCGTTTTATCCTCAGTCTAGGACTTGTTCTGCATATAAAGACGTCATTTCTGAAGTTCTCGCTTGGGTCTTTACAAAAAGTTCTCTGCTAGAACAATCGTTTGTTAGTTGTCGTTCTTGTTACCCTTCCTTTGTCGATGTCGTCCAAGAAAGGAAAACTCGTGATGATGAAGGTATACTCCACAACGTGTCACATGTCTGTACAGTCCGTTTCGCAGAGATATTCAGCACATGTTCAACTGGATCCCTTTGGCCGATGTTTACGAGATCGCCGTTCAGCAATGCCTGCGAGACTATGATGTCATGCGGAATTGTGGAGCATTATTTGTTAGGTTGGTTCGTGTGTGGTGGTGTCGTCTGTAACGGTTAACCGAATTAATCGGGAGAAAAATACGGTTGGATTTGTCATGACAGAAATCGTCATCTACTCTCTTTTCTTCGAGATTATGTAAACGCTTACATTAATTATTTGACAGGAAACAAATGCTTATTTGAGTTTCATTGGGTTGATTGGAAATATGCAAGATTGTTAAAATCACTGAGGCTACTAAAACTCGATAGCTCATTATTCATTTACTTCATCGACAGCCTGGGAACCACGAATTGAGAAAAGATAACGAAAATTTCTGGTAGCCAAAATGTTCCGAATGAAATAACCATCACGCGTTCAAATTAGCTTCGGTACACCAAACAGAAGACTTCAAAACGTGTATTTTCTCAGATGAAAATGAGAATGCATTCGGTATTCATCCTCTAAGTCTTGAATTATTGAATCGAACTAACTCGATTATATATCAAACAATCGTTTTATCACGTTTACAGGTATACCACATAGTTGCGGTCTTATCCTGAGCACATTACTTCAATGCTCGAATGAGCACGTCCTCGTTTTCGGGTCTAAATTCTGGTATAGCGCTGCGATTGGTATCGCTTCGGAAAACGATCCAACCAGAGTCTCTCAACACCTTCACAGCATTGGATTGTACACAGCAGCTCATTTGAAAGAGCCATCTGACCTTGTTTTTGTGTAACCGGTCAGTGTGGCGACTTTACTTCAAGCGTTTGACGGTTGGACTTCGTTGATGAACAATGTGAATATCCTACTAAACCACTTTGCATATCGATAAGAACTGTTAATGGGAAAATACCCGAGTGCTAAGTAACACTATTTTAACTATGCAGCAATCCACCATCCCCTCAGATGACCAGTCCCATGTTGAAACACGAAATTTCTAATCTTGACATCAATCGAGTCAAGCACATGGACATAGAAGGAACTTGGGGATTTGTAAGCTACAGGTCAGCACGATATCTCAGCCCGTGCGCGCAGACACAACGTTACTGGATTCCACGCCTGAGTGCTTCCATCACGTATCGAGAGTAGAATACGCCTGCTTTGAAACAGCAGAGATGTGTTAGGTAGAACTTGAAATCAGAAGAGACCGTCTTCATGATTCAATAAAATACCCACCACACCCACACCCCTATAGCCCATTATAATTGCGATTTTATTGTTAGTTAATTATAAAACACCTATATCCTATAATCTCCCTAATATTTTGGCAACTGCTGGACTGTTTCGAGGAATCACCAGTTGTAAACAGAAAGTCCCCCAGACTAACCAAAGAGTAGAGAACGTCTTTTGTGAGAGATAACAAAATATAATAAAGTAGCAAAATTATGGATGAAAATTACCAGTATAAAATGAGCACAAATCAGTCAATGACAACGATAGAAAGTATATCACAGTTTGCTGAAAGTTTCCCAAAGTTTGTTTGCAGTGAATCTGTTCACAAATTGGAGCCATCGATCAAGGAGATTGGGTAGTGTGTGTCCATGGAATGCAGAAATGTGGATAAAATTACCTGGAAATGAAAGATGTTTAAATGTTTAAAATATTTCATTTCGCGAAGCGTTAGCAAAGATTTATTTCCCCATTCGCATTTTTGGTGGTAAATAATTAATTGACCCTTTTTGATTATTTTTTCGTTTTCTTCACAATACCCATTTTAAAGATTTTTTTAAATTTACAAAAAATGTAATGTGTGCACAGCCATTTATCCAAGTTTCGCACTGTGTATCTGAGCTATATATGTTGATTTAGTTCTCACTGCTATATCGAGCACACTAAATGTAAGTCTGCACTGGAATATCAAAAAAAATTATCGATCACCAGCTTTGTCATAGGCGTGAGGAAATAATCGAAAAAGCATCCATAGCTAACAAATGCTTCTTGATGGCGAGCATCTAACCGAGCTGCTGGTAATCAATTCCAGCCATTGGCTGGCATAAGTAGCTCTCAAAAGCAGAAGGTAGAACCGTTATCAAGGATAAGAGAAGCAACGATGGTGAATGGCTGACAATTCAAAACCAGTTTGCCTCAAACTGATGGAAATCGAAAGCTAAAGGTTGCAGTCCATTCAAATGGTGAAAAACCCTTATTCCGAACCGTCCTTGTCTTTTGAGAAATGCTTCGGAAGAAAAATCGTATCAAAAATTATAGCAAATTTCTTTTGGATGGTAAATGTTGCAGAAAACTCTAGTTCTATCAACTCCGTGTTGCTTTGTTGAACATAATTTGGAATGTGAAAGCGAGAGGGTTGAACTCGAGCAAACCCCAAGTAATCCTGGAGTATCTTTTCTGGCATTTATAAAATACTTCATGGCAATGTCTCCAGCATGCCTAACAAGACGTAAACGCAGCCCCATACATGTAAAAGCAAAACTCAAGAGCAATTGGGCCACTGTATTCCGGCTCAAATCACCTTTATTTGTCAAGAATAATTCTCTAAAACTCACGTCTGTCTTAGGTCCGCTTCGAGGGTATTGTAACGGAAAACATGCCGAATATTACGCTCCGCTTGAAGTTACCGCGTTCTCCGTTGTGCATTATTTATGATCAGCTGCCGTAGCAACTGTGGGGAACATCGTATTCAGAAAGCTTGGCCATTGATGAAGATCGCTTTAAGCACAAATAAGTGTTAACGTTAGCTTCTTAGACCGTAGAAACTTAATTAACAACTAAGATTCCTGAAGTAACCGTATGTTTAAACGGCCGACGGTAATTGCTAAACTGTGATTGGTAAGCGAATTCGCGAGATCCAGATCTTAACCAATTAAAACGAAGGTCACCCACGCGCATCTGATCGCATATGACTAGGAACGGGCCAATCGAATTTAGTGATCGGAATTAATTTTGATGGGTAATTTATGCATGAACGGAATGGTTATTACAACTCACCCAAATTATTCGTGTTACGAGCCGCATGGAAACACGAGAAAAGGTAAATTTTGATGAATTGAGCTCGTCGCCAATGGTCGATAAATTTTTGGCCATCACCATTGTTACAAATTGCATCGTTTGGGGGCTATTCACACCCAAGCAGCTGCATTCGTTTATATATCACTCGAATGTGTGAAACACAAGCGCCCCCCGTGAAGCGAATGGAATTCGTTGTTGTCTGTGATCCAATCAGATTGAAGAAAGATGTGAAGCGTCGATGCCATGGGGAAAAGCAAATTATCCAGCGATTTATATTTTGAGTTCAGACTGTTCAGTGGTGGAAATTAGGAATCTTCTTATTTTTAGCCATACCGGAGGAGTACAACATTATTCACGGGTTATATATGCGGATGAATAAAGTGTGAGGGTATGGAACCAAAAGTTGTTGATTTGGAGTGATTGAGTTATGACAAGTTAATTATTGACTTGACAGCCAGTGTTTTACTTTATAATGATATTGATTTTTAGCCTCGTTGCAGGATTAAACGCACCATTTTTATGTCTATTCGGTTCTTCGAGTTCGGTAATTCTTAATTGTGAAATGAACATTGGAATCTAACCATAAAGAATACTCACAAAACAGAAAAGTCAGTAGCGTTCTCAAACACCGTAGGAATCTTGAATCGTTGAAGCCTACACAGACTCTAGTGTGAGACTGGGCGTAATCGAATACTAAATATTATCTCTTAGCTTTTGTGATTCCGAGATGTTGTGTTCACCTAGTTGGCCATACCACTAGTGAAAGGCAATGCAGGGGAGGATACAAGTATTGTCTACTGAATAACCTCATTTTCAGAAACATATCGCAACGTTAACTGAGATTATTTTTAATTTGATGTAGCTCGAGACAACAACTTGTATGTTAAACCTCACAATTCGCTGATACGAATTGAGAGGAGCGAATTAAAGCTGCCTTATAAATCTTATCCCTCACCTGAGTCGTGTTGATGGATTCAATTATTCAAGAAATAGCAGCATTGGAACAGATAGGTGTTATTCTGGGGGAGGGGACAAAGTGGGACGTGAGAGATAAGTTTGTTGTGTTCCATATTTTCTCGATACTGTCTAATATTAATTTTACAAATGAGTATGGCGATCAATAGGACATGAGCGCTGTTTATCCCGTTTGAGAAGGAACATTCATGTGCTCCTCTGCATTAAATCCACGTGAAATTAGCTTGACCATTGTCCTGCAGGGACAAACCCATCACCTGGAATATCGATGAGCAACATTCAGGCAGCCGCCCTGTTGACAATCACACTGATTGCACGTAGTCACTGTTGAGTGAGTAGCGCTCATATGCCGGTATCGCAAGTATTAGCTAAGTACCCTGCAGACACCACCGATCGAACGGTTATCGCGTATCGCTGTATACGTTGTGCGAGAGATTGTCAGGCGCGAATGAGAGTGCGTAGTCAAGGTAAGGGATGTTAAGTGGGAAATTATATTATACTGCCATGTACTTCCGTGGACTGGTGGAGGCTAATTACAACAAACAAAGCATAACGACAACTTAAGTCCAACAACTCTAACTAGCTCAGCAAGCATAAAACTACAAGTCCTTGGATTGAAAATTAGTAACCAGGTTGACTAAACATGCAATGTTAATAGAGTAGTAATTCTAAACAACACTAAAACATCAATATTCAATATCTCCCTAGACGGAACTTAAATCTGCCACCGAATTTCAGTCGCCATGACATCCTAAGAATCCACATCACCATGACTATGATCGCAGTATCTGTTGTTCACACAGTTGCCCATGTTAACCAGATGACATCAATCTATAATCTCGCTGTTGCGATTTTGACAGATTCTTTCCGCCAGTAACCTTGTCCAGATCTACAGGAACAGTCGAATATATGGATGTAAATGACGCTAACTGGAAAATAACATAACAATAGAAATAATTCAACAAAATAGAAAATATGTGCGATTAGTTCGTGATCATTTCGGCTCTGATCGAGAGCAGATTTGGCTTCGACATGGGACGGCATTTCCATTGAATGGCACACATGTTGATTACACTGTCATGTTCGCACATCCAAAACATCGTCGGTTCATATTCGTATGGTTGTTCAACTCGATATGCATGTGGGATGCTACTTTCGGTCAGCCATTGTGTAGCTGGACCCGGAACATGGATGTACATCACAATTGCATGAATTTTCATGTTCTACAGCTTTTTGAATGACTAAACAGTCCGATTCGGGGGGAACAATCTGTCCCACAGTGCTTGCAACGATGGTCAGAACTCAATTGTATTGCATCAGTTGCACGCCGGCGGTGTGATCTGCGTTCAGCAGCCGAGAGCTGTATCTGCTCCACCCCAGCTTGCAGACGACGATACAATGCCTCCAAAGTGAGCGGTCAAGAGCAAATTCTTCCCAACTCGCCGGGTCAATACCAAGAGCTTTCATATCTCTTTTGCAAAAGTCTTTGTACCGCAAGTGCGGTCTGCCCAATGGTCGACTTCCTAATTGCAACTCACCATAGAGTAGATCTTTCGGAATACGACCATTTTCCATTCTATAGACATGACCAAGCCACCGCAGGCGGCGCTGACGTAATAGGGTGAACATGCTCTGTAGACAAGCTTTTGAAAGCATTTCAGCATTAGTTACTCTGTCGATCCACGATATGTTAAAAATACGACGGATGCTTCGTAGATGGAAAGCATTCAGCATCCGTTCGTGTCTTGCGTGGGTGGTCCAGGTTTCGCTGCCCTACAATAAAGCCTTTAGTACGCACGCGTTGTATACCATCATCTTCGTCTTTACAGTCAACTTGCGCTTACCCCAAACACGAGAGTTCAATCGGGACAGAATGACAGCTGCTCTGCCAATCCGCTTATCAATCTCCGTGTCTAGTGAGATAATCATCACTCTTTGCATCAGCAATTCAACATTGTTGCTGGTGTGTGAACTCCATCTAAAGTTAATTTCGAAGTCGAACTAGGTTTACAATTCGCCAACTGCTTCAACCCTCATTGGGACTAATCTTGCTGTTCTCACCTGATGATGGCCAACTGAACGAAATCAGTTGTTGAGTGTAGATGTGGGAGCTATGAGATACAACACAGCTCGTCACCGGCAGATATACTGCATTTGAGTCTAGGCAGAACTGCCATACGCAATCTTTAAGCTATCATCCAAACCGGTGCTAACTCAGGGTGGTCAGTAGCTTTAAATTGACTCTTTCCCCTGTATAATACATTCAAAAAGCGGTCTTAGTGTGTACGTGCAGGGAATGGGAGCAACACTGTACCTGAACACAGCTTGTTCTTTTCAAGTGTTTCACTGAAATCCTCTGTGGATCTCTTGTGGATAGTTTTGATTTTATGAGCTCTACACTTGTTTTATCAACTTGTAGTGAATACTTGAATATGGTGAGTTGCAATTAGGAAGTCGACCATGGAACAGATCACACTTGTGGTAGGAAGACGTTTTCAAAAGAGATATGAAAGATCTTGGCATTGACCCCGCGAGTTTGGAAGAACTTGCTCTTGACCGCTTACATTAAAGGCATTGTGTAAAGCGTCGTCTGCAACGTGGTGAGGAGCAGATACAGCTCATGGCTGTTGAACGTAGATCACGCGACCGACGTGCAACTGACGCCCTACAACCGAGTTCTGACCATCGTTGCAAGCGCTGCGGGAGAGATTGTTCCTCCCGAATCGAACTGTTTAGTCATTCAAAAGCTGTAGAACATAAACATTTATGCTATTTTGACGTACATCCATGGTCGACATTGACCGAATGAGACCGACAACAACAATAATAATAATCTCGATATACATTTTAAATATCAAATATTTAGTTCTCCTTCGTATCACATGTTATCAATGAACGTTTAGCCAGCTCCAATGACTCATAAAACATATTTACTCATGCATAGTTAATATCCATACAAATCGAATCGTCTATTTTCCAGATATTTCGTTACCATGGGCATTCCATTATTTTCCCGATAATCACCTACCGAACATAAAAAACACTCAATTTCCTCATAGCAACCAATTCTAACAACATTTGTTGGCATCGTTAAGCCATCAGATATGCCAGATTGCCCCTGGGGAACCCGTCCTCTGACGGAATGTGGGGGCAAAGTGACAATCTCAAGTGAGTCGTTATGACTCAGGCCGCGTGCTCCTACTTCGCGTTAGTTGCCGCGTTAGCAACAATCAAAGTTGTGTGTGCTCAAACGTTTTCTCTACCCTAGTCTACGAGTCTATCCAATTTTCACCCAATTTTGAGTGGGGTAAACATGTGAGAATGGCATTCCTCATTCTCGAGAGGAAATTGCAATGGAACATTTCCATGAGATTGTTGCTATGGGAATAAATTGAATGAAAATAAATCAGATATATTATTCGCTTTTCCATGTGCCATGGCAATTCCGTATTCTGACGGCCTCGAATTCAGAGTTATTCAGAAATCTTTCTCGAGATTTCATTGTTCTAGAAAACAAGCTTTTTTGACATTTTGCAAATCTAGGATGAAGTTGTAAGTTTACCATTTCCTAAAGTCGATATGTATCATTTATTGAAACCATAGTGCTTCACTGCGCATCATCTCATAAGTTCAAATGTGTAAACAAATACCGGACAGCTAGTAATTAAGCGGGAGGGGATAGCAGATAACATGGATCAAATGCATAACTTCCGGTAATCTTAAACCTGGTGAATTTTGAGTTGCGTACTACGAGCATGAATTAACAAAATAACAGGTTTGGATCAATAACGGAAGGTAATTTTAGAACCACTATCTGGCCAGGTCAACATTTTGAGACCATGGAAATATTTTTCAATGAAAACGTTCATACGAATTACGTTGAACCTAACCTTTTACTCGGATTACACGATATGTTTCAATCCCGAAAATGTCTATTATCGCATGTTGACCGTTTCTTTCCAAACTACACTTAGACATTGTATAGGTTTTCAAAATACGTCACGCTACAGCGGTTAGCTCAAAATACATTGTTTTCGAATTCGTAAGGTTTCACGCGAGGATTATTCAATTTTGGTGTTCGTGTACGAGATATCTATGGTCAATCGCTTCATCCCTAACTCAACGCATTCTTCAACAAGAGTTTTGAGATAAGCGTCACATCAAATTAACGGAAAAGTTGAATATTTCATTGGTAACCTATTACAAAATCTTTGAATTTCTCTAACCTCGTTTAATAAGATGTGGTGTTGTCAGTGTTGGAGGTGATATGTTACGGTGGTTAGTTGCCACAGTATATTTATAACAAACATTTGTATTATGAAAATAAAATGTGAAAGCAATCGGTAAGAGCAGATTTGATGTGACGTTTCGCCTATGAATCAGAAGCTCCTTCAGATCGTATTAAATTCACTCCATCCAAACCTATAATTGGCCGTACTAATAACAGCCTATTGAAGTACTAGGGTGTCAATATTGAGTAAATATAGGAAAGGAGAGAACTTTGGCTCGGCCTTGGTACACCTCCTTCCGCACTACAAAATGTGTTTATATATGATCAATTGGCCAAGGCTTGCTTGAGTATATACCTAGAGACAGCAGTGGAACTTCATAATATATTGATGGAGCAGAAAGAAACGTTCACAAAACGAGACGGCTTATTCGGCTCTAAATCCAAGACTCAGCTTTA